>JBBPSJ010000229.1:0-38288 GCA_038093535.1 Boletus reticulatus
TACCATGCGGCGAATATGCTGACACTTCCACCAGACTTACATGTATCTTCTGCTCGGAAACTCACAGACAGAGCGTGGTGACTACAAGCGTGCGATACATTCCTTTGAGCGTGCACGAGCCCAAATGCCGGACGATATCGGACAGCCTCTTCTTGTGATCTCACTAGTAAGCCTTTTAACAGGTGTAGTGCAACACATCGTCATCGTTACCGCGTCTGACAGATTACTGGATGGAAGTTCGACGATCTTGACATCAAAATCCGACAGCGTCTTTGTGAAGCCTTGTTTGCTGTTGGTCGCATAAAGGATGCGGGTGAATCTCTTCTCGAAACAGTAAATACCCTGGAAAATAAAGTCTATACGAGTGTACCCATCGCCAAGTGGGTTTCTGGTGGGTTTCATTTCCGTTCTTGTTCGCCGTGTATCCAAAATGTTCCCGCAGACTTCGCCCAACAATGTCTCTCGACTGTCGAGAACGATGGTCATGCAATGTCGAATGCATCTAAAAAAGCTGACTCGTCGATGCCTCACGCTACTGACAATCTACAGGCCCTCGCTCCGCTCCTCGGAGTGTGGGCAAAAGCAACATTGTCGAGTAGCGAGTGGAAAGATGCTCTGACTGCTGCTGTCGATGCAAGTATCCCTTTGGGCTCTTGTATGCTTTGTAGACCTGACACTCTTGGTCTGCAGTTTGTACCTCCAAGATTTACGATCTACGTGGCTGTGTGTGAACATCTGGAAACGATCGGGCGCATACAGGACGCAGTCGAGTGTTTTTATGCCATGATGAGCGAATTAGGAGAAAAGAATGAATCCGTGACCGAGTGGGTCTGTGGTGAGTTTATGTTCTACCCATATATCTACCACATATCTACCCTTTCCGTTAGACTTCACACAACGACGTCTCTCCGCTCACAGTAATGCCACCTCGAACGTAAACCGAAGCTCTACCATGTCGACAACTCTCGCATCCTTCTTGACGGAGTGGGCAAAAGCAAAGCTGACCCGCGATTCTTGGCAAGATGTCTTGCATTCTGCGACGGGGGTGAGTATCGTCGCCTTCTGCTTTCGCTACTGTTTTGGGATTGAGATTGTTGGTTTACAGTTCACACTCTCCAGAGTTGAAGTATATAGGGCCCTGTGTGAACGTCTCGAAACGATCAACCGCATAGCAGATGCTGTCGAGTGTTTCCAGGAGATGATGAATGAACTAGGAGAGGAGATGACTGGACTGCACAGCGAACATCTGGCTTGGGCTCTTGGTGAGCGACGTGCGTCCCGCTTAGTGCACTCGCTTACAGAACACTTTCTGTCAGACTTTAAGCAGCGTGCCTTGGAAAACCTGGAACGTCTTGGAGACAAAGCAGTGGACACCGAGCGATATGATGATGCCATCTCGCCCTATTCAACTGCATTGTCCCTCATTCCCTCTTCGCAAACGATTCTTGTCAAGCGAAGCAAGGCATGGTTGGCAACAGGCTCATGGAAACAGGCTCTAGAAGATGCAAATCAAGTACATCGTTTTTGCTTTGTGCAGGTCTATCATCCTGATGCATCGTAATCAGGTCATTACGCTTGATCCATCGTCTCCACGGGGCTACAAGATCAAGCATGCAGCTTTGCATGAGGGAGGAGACTATGACAATGCGGTTGATACGCTCGAAGTGATGATATCAAAGATGGCGGAGTCACCGGATCTGGACGTCCAGCGTGAGTTGTGTCCCCGTTACCATGAAGAAGGTGAATTGTTCACACTATTGGATAGGGCAAGGCGACCTGTACATCAGCCCATCGAGCACGCGAGCATTGATTCGCAAGGTTGTACAACGGACTCTACGCACTTCGCCACGTGTGCTCATCAACACAGTCACCGGTCGTCTCCACGATAAGGCTGAGCAGGCATCCTCGTTCGAAGCCCTGCCAATTTTCAAAGAGCTTGTATCCTCGACCACGACACGCATCGACTACATCCGGATCAAACATGAAGTGCGACAATACTTCCAATACGTGATGCTGTCGCACAAATGGGAAGACAACGAACCGCTGTTCCGGCAAGTGGTCCACATCGCGGTGTACGCTCTGGAGACGTCTCCGACTCATGACAAATTGCAAACCTTTTGCAATATTGTTCGTGATGCGGGATTCAATTGGGCGTGGAGCGATACATGTTGTATCGATAAATCAGATCACTTCGTGCTCCAAGAAGCCCTGGTGGCCATGTTCAGGTGGTACCAGGGATCTGCCATGGTGATTGTCTTCCTCCGTGGTGTTCGCCCTTCATCGCCGTGCGGCGCTCTCGCAGCCAGCATTTGGAACACTCGTGCCTGGACACTCCAGGAGTACATCGCTGCCAAGGTCGTCCGTTTTTACACCGAGGACTGGACTCTTTATAGAGACCTGGATTTGCCGAACCACAAGGAATCCCCGGAAATCATCTCAGAGATGGAGCAAGCCACAGGAGTCTCTGCTCAGCAGTTGATGGTGCTATCTCCAGGCTTGAGCAGCATTCGGGAAAAATTGCGTCTGGCTTCAACCCGGAGGACAACGTGGGTAGAAGATGCTGCATACTCGTTACTTGGCATCTTCTCCGCTATCGGTATACCTGCGATATACGGTGAAGGGGAGGCCTCCCTGGGACGTCTATTGGCAAATCTTACAACGAGATCTGGAGATGCGAGTATCCTGGCATGGACTGGGGAGTCCAGCCGCTTCAATAGTTGCCTGCCCGCCCGTATTACTGTATTCAACGGACCAGCAGCACCTCACCTCCCTTCTCCTACTTCGGACCCCGAGATGGAACGCATCGTCACCGGGTTACATGCTCCTTCATTTGACCTTGACACGGCCTTGAGGTTATATGACCATCTCATCGGACTGCCTACCCCTCGGTTCGCAGAGTGTCGGATGACACTTCCGTGCATTGCCTTCCAACTCCCACCTTTTTTGGCACATCGGACCGCCTCAGGTCGCGTTTATCGCACGAATACCTTTCCGTTTGGGGTGTTAGAAATCAAGACGAGACATGACCTTTCTCGGATGAAGCCCATATATCTTGTTTACCCGTGGTTGGATACCCTCCTGCAACATGAAAACATGCACAGCGCTGCATTCGTGGAGGATGACGTGCAACCAGCCTCACCCGACACGGATGATGGAGAGATCTCTGAAGAGGAAATTGACGATGATTCATTGTCACTCCCCGAATTACCATCACCTGTCGAAATTGTGTCCATGGACAGAGAGGACAGAGAGATGAGAGCACGACGGCTCGTCGCGCGTCTTAGACAGCCGTTTGGTGCACTCTTGTTTACGCTGGCATCGGGTCGACGCATGACAGACTACAGGAGGGTAGCGGCCGACAGCATGACTACGGTACGATTCCATGACAGTGTCTCGCTTGCGGATATTCTGGACAATGTACGGATACTCGATGTATTGTAAAGCCAAGTATTCGTTTGAAGAGTAGGGTGGGATGGTCACTAGACTCACTACGTAAGATCACTAGTACAGCTCACCTTCAACGACACTGATACCACATTCAGTGAACTCGTGGCCATTTCACCTCCATGAAACGGTGTTCACGTCACACCACGATGCTTGCACGCTGCTTCCGATATTCTGCTTCATGCACCTCGCGGCAGGAATGTTGTTTCAGGATACGGTGGAATCATTGGTACGATGTGGTCGATCAGTGATAAGTATGCGCCTGAGGTGGCAAGGGACGTCTACAAGTACCTCTCTCGGGATGGCACAAGGCCAGATTATAGGAATGCTGCACGAAGCTGTTGGGCGTCTTCGGGACAGCGAGAAACCGTTCGCTACGTGGCTTCCATTTATTCATGTAGGTCTTTGAAGGGTTGTGTGTCTGAATATCTATGTTACCGCCTCGTATCCCTCGTCATGTACGCAGATAGATTCGATCGTGTTCACGATTCAGAACGCGGCTGCACGGGTTCATGCGGAAACTTATATGCGTCAGATCCATCGCCAGTGGCGATATCCGAACGATCTGATATACATATGGTTTGTATCACAGACTGGCACTGGACAATGATTTGGATGCATGAGTAGCGAGACAACATGTGGTAGCAATTACGAATATGCTTCAAGTTCAACAAGACGTAGAAATATAACTTTGGGATGGTGAACCAGTGACTACAAGACAAGAAAACAAGCAAGATTGGTCTGGACTGATTGCGACAGACGTATGTATTTCAAATTTTGCATCAACTTTTTACTCCTTCAGACTTTCTGCGAGTCTAGTAAGTGCAAACACAGTGACTGCGCCAAGCACAAATCCAGACGCAAACCATTTGCGGTCTTGGGCTGTACTGGCAACTTGCGTCCTGCGGTGCAACATTGGTCTAGGAGTGTCTCTATCGAAATCGTTCTGCGGAGCCATGCCAAGAATAGCGCGCGGCGCTGTGACCAAGCCCGGCAGACCATCCAGGGATTTCATGTTCTTGAGTAGCCAGTACGTGCGGAGGGACAACCGGGGTTTAGACAACTCAGGCTTCTCCGAGTCGTCGGCACTGCCATCACTCCCAGCCACTGGGACGGTGTCATGCTCTTGCTCTGGAGGTTGTCGGTCGGATGCGACAAGTGCCCTATCCACGTCTTCAATCTTGTCAACCATCCGGTGGAGCTGCGTGCGGTGCATGATGAAATCGTACAGCGGCACCGCATATCCGCATGACTGCGCGCGTCCATGAACAAGGTCGGGCCCAATGAGCACGACAAGACGTCTACAATAATCATCTACGCACCGAGCCCACTTGGTAGACGTCAATGACGATGGCAGCACGGGACCCCGGCTTGCGGGACGTGGCGGGAATGAGCCTGTTGTACTCGAGCGAACCATATTCGTGTACAGTACCTATGCATGAGAGTCTCAGTACGAGGCGTGGGCGTAAGTTTCCATGGGGGACTAGACAAGGTACGATCGAGACGCCTACCAAAACCAAAAAGCCTCAGGACCCTAGGAGGACCTTCGAAAGCACAAAACATGACCGTTATCCGGCCGTTCTCCCGAACATGCGAGATGGTCTCTACACCTGTCGCCACCGTGTTTCAAACGTGTCAGAGCGAATGGGTCGTGTAGACATAACGAGGTGCACGCTACCGCTCCCGGAAAGGTCCTCATACCAGACCTGTTTTGAGTTGACGACGTGGAAGCAGTCAGCTATTCCTTTGGGTGAGACGTTGATGTGGCCTTGAACGCTGAGCGGGGCGGTGGCGACCCAGAAGATGTGTTGTTGCTTGATCCATTCGAAATGCGACTGAGGTATGTCGTCGTAGAACCTACCCATTATGCAAGGGGGCGAAGTTACTGTGGCTTTACTTGACTGAGAAAAATCAATTATTTTGATGGCGCCACCTTTCTTAGTTGCTCACTGCAAATAACGCAGGTTTTGTACCCAAGATATATGTCTAAACATAAGCGTCTATAACTACACACATCGATATCCAAGTACAATCTGTGATATGAACAACTATGAGGTTCCCTGAACTCATGAATCGCAGGCACGTCTTCCAGCGTAGCCATGACCTCATCCACTCCTTGTCTAGACAGACATGTCGTTCTAAGAATCCGAATCGTTTCCTACTAAGCCTTTCCTGCCGTGACACTCAGGGTGGCGTTGTTGTTGTAGTCATCGAATCTTGGTTGTGGCTTGTGGTCCGTATCCCTCTTGTAAAAGTAGGACACGGAGAACATTTCGACAAACAGGATCCCGAGAAGAAACCAAAACGCGGTTGAACGCCCACGGAACTGTTCGATATCACCATGGATAGCCTCCACGGACGTTTCGATGGAGCAGAACACCGCAATCCCAACTGCGCCACCAAATTGCAGGGCTCCATTGAAAATTGCACCTACCGTACCTGCCATAGATGCGGGTGCAGCCTGGAAGATAGCGATACTGCAGGATGATAAATATTAGATACGTCGCTAGGAGTATCGGGATATCCGACTTACTTTGTGTGGGTGTATGTCAACATTGTGCCAGCACTACCGAGACAGAATGCAGGGAATACCCAGAGCCAATAGTCCTCCGGCCGACCACCACCTACAGCAACTAGGGCAGTGGATACAGCGACCATAGAAAGACCAATGAGAATGATCCATTTCGGACTAACTACTCGAGATAGTGGTCCTGTGAAGCTCATTATCATGGCAGCCACACCGATGGGGAACCTAAAAGAATATGAAAACATTATTTATACTTTCGTGTGGAAACTCACATGTGGATCGCGGTTGAGATGGCCGTCCAGTGGAAAACACCTTGCCACAAAGTCATAAAAGCGATGAAGAGTGCATCCCACCAAAAGAATGGCAACAGTGCTGAACCAAAGAGGACGGAGAAGTTCCTATGAAACCACGTGCGAGGGGGTCTAGAGCAGGGAACAGTGAACTCGTGGACATGGGTAAGAGAGGGTGCGACGTACAACGCCGCCTTGTCAGCAGGGATTAGGGTCTCCCAATAAAAGAACCCAACGATAAGCAATATCGAAATAATCAACGGTGTGAGGACTCCTGCGGTAGCCCAGCCGTCCGCTGATCCTGATGTCACCGAATAGATAAAAAGGATGAATGCAACTGACGGCAATATGTTAGTATTGTATGCGGCTAGCATTTCACGAAGACTAGGCACCAGTCAAAACCGAAATTCCGATTGGATCGAGACTCTCCCATTTCGCAGAGCGCGCGTCTGACTCTTTAGGCTTTGCGATTTCCGAGGGGATTATGAATAAACACGCTAGGGAAACTGGAACGGCGACAATCGCACCAAACCAGAAGACCCAGTGGTACGATGCATATTGGACTAGGACTGCTCCGATGAAGAGCCCGAGCACTGTACATACCATGTCGGATTTCTGCAAGGTTAGGAGTAATGCCAATCCCAACACTATGTCAACACCCACCATCTGCAACTGCGCCACAACCTCCGAGCAGAGCAATCCCCCGAGCTTGTTCAAGTGGTCCCGGGAACACACGCACCAAAAGTGCGAAAGCGGAAGGTATCGTCAGCGCAGATGCTGTGGCCCATATCAGTGGAGTCAACACCCCTACGATTTCTTACTGACCAATGCCCATAAGCGCTCTCAATACAAGGATCGCAATTTTGTTGTTCACGAAGCCGGCGCCGAGGGAAAGAATTCCCAGAAAGCACAACCCTATAATGAAGGCATTTTCTAACACCTACTTGTAAACTTTCAGGAGGGTCATTGTCATTCGCGTTATGCTTACTCGGGTTGTAAACGTCACTTATCCGGCCGCTCTTCCAACACAGGTCAGATCCTGTGGTAAGTAAGAAGGTAAAGAAACGCACAATCAGCAGAAACGACGCAGATGTGAGTTTAAATGCACTGATGATCCAAGCGGATTGACTCCCTGTAATACCCGTAGAACCCATGACAGTAGGTATCGCAGGAACAAGCGCAGCATTGTTGAAAGCATCCAAGAATTGTGCGGAACAAAACATCAACAATAAGAGGACTTTGCGTGCCAATGAAAATTGTTTTGTTGGTTCATCTATCACCACTTCGCGGGGTGAGGCCTGTGCCGACTCGGACATGGTGCTGAAGAATTGGCAAGCGAAGAACTTGCAGCCAGACGAGGTGGAGCAAACGCGGGGAAGATATATTTACTCTCCTTTGACCCGACGTCCATTTATTGCCACCTTTCTGAGGATAGCGGAACAACAGTGCCTGTCCGCCCATTCATGTACAGAGATGTCAGCTCACGACTAAGAAGATGAAAGACACACGTTTCAATCGATTTCATACCTGTCAAACGCGACAACCCAAACCCATCGAATGCCAAGAAGACTCCACGAGGGAAAGAGTATCTCATCGACTTCCGATTCCCGAAGTTATGAGGACGACCAATGTGAATGTACATATAAAACTTTCACGACATCTGGTTAGTCACGGTTTGAATGTTTGCGACGCCCGCGGCCTGCCGAGGACAACGGTGAATCAGAGCGTGTGAATGTATCATACCTGTGTTACATGCCTGTGGATGTGAGTGCGGAAGACTTGCACGATGGGAGGGTCTGAAACGGTGACAACTAGGAAATCACCGAGTGTTGTGACTAGGTGGGGTCATTTAAATACACCGACGGCGGGCTGGGGACGTAGAGCGCGTCCGAGTCAATGCTCAGATCTCAGAGTCGTACATACAGTTGTGAGTTGTGAGTTTGGAATTGGCCTGGTGTTTGGTGTATAGCCACTCGGAATTTTCCTGCACTGGAGCCAGGAGCCTGGTCAAAGATCCGAATCGACACGACTCCTCAACGGCGTTTAGCAAGACGAATCAGACTCTAAGCAGTCGCGACATACTTTACACTTGGTGCGAATGTCCATATACATAATGCATTGGAAGCACCCGGCCGTCACTGAGTACTGATCAGGTACTCATTGATCGATCTGCCACGGTAGCTGAAAAAAAAATTGCAACGGGGATCATGCTAAGGGATATACATTTTTGCAGTGCGACTCTGCGACCTAAAGCCTTGAAGTTCGGAGTACAAAAAAGTCCGCTCAGTCAACCCTGTTTCTAAACATGATCTTTGCACGGGGGTTGGCTGCAATCATACTGCCAAAGTGCCAGCTGGGCGGGCGCTTCGCGTTGTCCTCTAATTTCACGTCGTATGTCATAAGAACATGGGCAAGCATGGTTTTCAGCTCGTTCGCAACGAGGAAACGTCCTGGGCTGTTACACAGTCAAAGGGTTAGACCTGAGAGGTGCTGGCGAAAAGGACGTACCAGGCTTGTTTACCGAGTCCAAAGAACAAAGACTCGGGTGTAGTCGAGGCAAGTTGATACCTAGAACCACTCCCATCTTCGTCGCACATCTGAGCAAACCGGAAGGGATCGAATACCTCGGGATTCTCGTAGAAGCGTTTGTCATGGTGAAGAGATCGGGTCGCTGCACCAATCTGCGCTCCCTTTGGTATGACGGTTCCATCCGAGAACGTGAAATCCTTTAAAGCGATACGTGAAAGAGTTACTGATGAATCAAGTGATCAGACAATCCTCGCAAAGAGACGAGTGCAAGAACAGGTACCCATGGCCATTCCTTCCACACGTTGACACTCCTTCAGGAAGCTGTCTACTTTTCGCATCCTGCCCAATGTAGCCTTGGACCATCCATATTTCTCAACGACACCTTCGACTTCCTCGCGAAGGGGTTGAATGTACTGAGGGTTCGCTGCAAGGTAAAAGAGTCCATGGGTGAAAGCCTATCACGCGGGGTATCTTAGACTGGGATGAGGCCACCACAAGAACTCGAACTGACATGAGAGGTTGTCTACAGCACAAGCGAGGAACTGAGTATCCGTTATTACAATGAGTATGTACTCACCATATTTGCTGCAGTATTAACAACCAGAATACGAGCTGTCAAGCACTCTGGTGTCGATTCCAGGCCTTCTGCATCTTCCATTAACCATGACAGAAGGTCATTCTATAAAAGATCACAATCAACATCGTCTCCTCATTAGTGAGGGCAACGAACAGGCTTATCGTCCCACTCCGTCCCGTACTCGTTCAGGTGTTTCTGTCGCTCTTCAATTATTGGACCAAGAAGCTTCGCACCACACTTGATCCACTGAGGGAAGTTTGTAAAACGACCAGCTAGTCTGACCCCGCGTCAGAAATCGCACGTAGGACATCGAAGTGACATTAACTTACTGTCTCATAAATCTAGGAAGCCGTGCAATTAAAAGGCCGCTCTTGAAGACATCGAAAGTACACTGGATGTTAAGGTCTATCCAATCTGGATTGCGGCCTGAAGCAATTGAATCAGGTACTGAAGGAAGAGGCGATGGGCGGAAAGCATACACAACGGGTGGCCGACAAATATTCTATTGTTCGTCCTGCAGATGACCCTTCCAATGACACTTACTGCCGATACACATTTCCACTCTGAGGGCTCCCTAATCAGTACCAGATAAGAAACATTTGTAAGATCAGATTTCTTGCCATTTCCCCTAAGATCCAGGACGTCAGCAAAGGATGATACAATCTCATCTCTGATCTCCGGATATAGGACTTCAAGGTTTCGTGTGAGATGGGAGCGAAGGACATCGACGTGATAGGGATTATAGTGAATTTCTGGTCCCAGTGTGTGTTCAAGCTGTATTTCCTACAGATGACATTGGACACGAGATGGTTTCAGGAGAAAAAGCCATCGCTCACCTGATTGATGGCTTCCAGAGCTGAAAGCTCATTTTCGGGTGCCTTTGCCAGTTCTTCCACCTGTGCGCGGCTACTGACGAGAACCGTCCAGCGGTGAGGTTCAGCAACCCTGAAAGGCGTAGAGTTGTACTATAGGATCGAGAGTTACTACACCATGACCATGCAACGCACAGGACTTGCCTTCTCGTAGCCATATTGTATGATATTTTGAGCGTTCGTCAGATACCTGAAACCATCCCACCAGGAGCCAAGCCAAGTATTTGAGCCTACAGCTGGGATGGCATCAAGCTAGCAAAAATCAGGAAAAATATTTCTTCTAATCACCGTGCTCACATTGGGACCTTGAGACAGCGTTACTACTAAGGCGGTGACGACGGCGAGACCTACAACACCATAGATTACACCTGATACATTTATAAGTGTCACCGGCAATTGAGAACTCATGGTGGGGCTCTAAAGTGGGAGGGTGTCAAGATACGAGTCGCGCTGCCTCCATCAATACGGCGGTGTCACTTACATGATGCACAGCCTGCCACACCAAGCCATAAGTGCTCGTGGCGTAATCAGATCCATGAAAGGCCAGACTCTAATCGTGGGAAGTGTTCCAAGATGAAGGATTGTTTGGATAGACACCGGAGTACCAAGCCCACGTTCATTTTAGATGCTCCTGCAAAGTTGTGACGATGTGGCTCTTTTGTACCGTTGATCAAGGTTATAGACGGTCAAGGGGTGACCCGGCAAATGGATTCCAAATAACGATGGTACCATCATGTATTGGGATATTGTTTCTGGAGTCATGGAAAATTCTAATGATTTCAAAGGAAAGGAGCCTTTGACCTCCCGTCAGACCAGTGGTCGGTTTTCAGCTGGTCATACGTTGTTCCAGGACCCGCCGGGGACGGACTAGGAACAGTTGGTGTTGTTACAATTCCCGGATCGGGATATGTTCAACCCACTGTGCAGAACATACCAGCCTGAGGATTTTCAGCATCCCATGAGGTAGATTTTCTGCAGAAAGTGACCTTCTTACCTGTGCGCATGGTATGCAACAGAAACGTTTTCAAGCTTGGGAATGCCTACTCATCAGAGCGTTTGCAAGACGATTTTTGCCTTGCCGAGTATCATACCGAATTAAGTAACAAAGGAAAACTATGTAGTTGATATTCAGCCTCCCGGCGACGGGCCGACTGTAAATTTGGACAGTTGAGTCCGATGCACAAGAATGAGACACTGACAATGACACGGTCGACGGTCGTTCCAATAGACCTGCTAGAGTCTGTTTGAATACCCACTTGACATTCTTCGTGGACGACGGGCAAGGCTGGGTGTGCCCGTGCCAGGTCGTAGGCGCATGTTTTAGCTACCAAACGGCCTCCGACCAACCTGTCGAGGGTGTTGTCCGACGGTGTTCAAAGATGAGCCCGTCATCTTGATACCGGAAAAAGAACTCCTCAGACTGAGGATAGGAATGTGAGTATATATAAGCAGCGGAAAGCACGGTATAGCAGCAAGGATGTGATGTAAGGAACGCTAAGATCGTATAAGAAAAACTAGAAAAATAAATATTCATCCATTTGAAGCCAAATAAACCCATCGTCAGTAGTAAGTACTACCAACGCAGCGAGTGGTCCTTTAATTCGAGCAGATATCCGAACGTGGCCATAAAACTACTGGATCATTAGACTTCGACTGCCTGCACTGCGTACGTCGCTGTATGGATACGGTGCCAAGCGAATCTCTTCATCGTAGCTGGCACGCGGACGGATCGCAGAAGGGTTGTCGTTGGTGGAGACCATGTCTGCTGGATACTTGCTGTCGTTAACACCAAACGCTTGACCAAAGTCCATGCTCTTGTAGTTGTTCACGAATGCAGCATCTGACCGACGACCGGAGTGAACGGAGGGCTTGCCGCGGGCACAGCCGAGGAAAAATTTGAGAGACCCAACGATTTCCACAAAGAAGTCCGCTAATAAAATGTCAGAAACTAAAGACATGAAAAAGAAACCTCCATACTGAAGTTGATGCTGTGCAGATCGGTCAGCGGGGTGTCAGAGAAGGGTGAACTGACTCACCTGTCCCATAACGGGCGCCATATACTAGTTTTGGGTCCACCTTCGACTTTGTACTCATTCCAGGTATACGCCCACATCATCAAGAGAGAGAAGAATACCATCTGAGTCACAGATTCAATACGGTTCTGAGGCTGTCGATGTTAAACGTTACCTCGACGCATGTAGCCAGAGCATTCAGACCGTCAGCAATATTGGTCGCTGTCCAGTATTGAGTAGCTACAGGAAACGGAAAGGTTAATCCCCCAAAGTCCCTGGGCACTCCGCTCAAGAGACTTACACTTGATGACACGACCTTCAAGCGTATCGAACTTTTCACAGAAGTCGAAATCCGTCAAGGGTGAGGTGCTTTGTTGGTATAAATATCACTTACCACAAATGATTGATAAAATGTGAACATAACGATAAGCTTGATGGACAGAAATTTCGCAAGAGGCCGCCGTTCTCGAAGCTCGTCTTTGGTGAGACCGTAAAACAGAAGTAGCCCATATAGAGCGATGCTAACCGATATATAAATAAAATGTATTGTCTGAGACACGGAGAAATACCTTATGCTGATGAAGTCAATCACCTCCAGGTAGACATTGGCAAAATAAACACTATATGGACCCGATGAACAGAGGACATTGAATGCCTCACATATTATGCCCGCGATAGAGCACGCTTTGCCGGCGGTTCAGCGATTTCTCCAGAAACAGGTCGGGGGAATCAGTCACCTGGTCGAATAATCACATATTGCAGGACAGTCCACTACAAAGAATTGAGATGACATTAGCTGATGTGATATCGACGGCCGTACCTTGACCGTGTACATGAAATACGCCTAGTGAGGAGTGGGCGGATGAGTAATGTGTGCAAGAGCTCAAAGATAAGGTCAACCTTCGTAGGACGATATCTCCAGCAACAAAACTGCAGGAAAAGTTAGAAGCGTACGGTGACTAGACACCAAAAATTTACGGGTATTGGAAGCGGTCTTTTATCCTTGCGCTCCATGGCCTTCAAAGCACTGTGACCAGATCCGGTCTCCGCTACGTACTCGATCAAGAGTAATCTGTGATATGAAAGCTCAACGAAGGAGATGTAATAGAAGGCTGAAAACACACAGGAAAGCGCTCAATGTAACTGCCTACTGTGCTTTAGATAGGAAACTTGGTGTGGACAACGAACTTACTTCATATGCTGCAAAACTGCATGAATTATGTCCATTGGTAGAAAGATGGCGACTCACCCGCTTCTGCGAGACTGTAGTAGGTATAACTCCGGAAAAACCGGTATGAGAAGAAGGAAACAACAGCGTAGACCGGCGGCAAATACAAAATTCGTAGGCTGGCATCAAACGGTTCACCAATCCGATCCGATCATGCGCAAGTATTGATACTCACACTTGTCGCTGTTCATTTGGCCTATTATAGTTGCTAGCAAGAAATTATCTATAACAGCACACTCGACAACAGTTTGGCAAGAACTTACCGACAGTGTTTCCAAATTGAAATGAGTGAGATAACTACTGTCTGTATGGGTTTCCACCTGTTGAAAAGGAGCAATGACGAACAAGACATGGACTCACGAGGGCCGCGCAGCCTCCACCGATGGCCCAGCCAATCCTATGCTCATCCCAATTCAAGTTTCCGGCGTCCCAGAAGCTACTTTGATCGATGGCCTGAGTGTTCGCTGAAGGGCATTCCGGCGCCATTTGTCTTAAGCTCGTGGCGATCCGAACAAGGACCGGGAGTGAAACTCGTACAGAGATCCGAGTCTTGCGTGCAGGTCCAGTAAAACCTAGCGCCCGAGCAGAGCGGCAGGAGTGGCAATAGACCGTGAACAAGGGAATTTGGAAATTGGAAACCCATGCACGCATCAAACTCGTCGCAATACGGCTTATGTAAAGTTACCGTATGAGGCAACGCCTAAGGATAACTCGAAGCACGTGAGCACCACAGTTCAATGTTCAACCGAATCAACGTCAACCCTGTGGTCCCTGTCAGGACTCAGAGGCGACATTCACGAGCGCAGTGAGTACTGGTTTTCAGTCATGGTGCTATGAGGGTCGAGCGAGCCGTGACACGCAATTTTCTTCTTTGCCATTCATGTCGATGAGATGCCACGCTGGCGGTTTGAAGCCATAGGTCCTCAACGGGAAAGACTCGTCATGGCAAATACATCATTCCCGACTACTGTCTAATTGGTCAGATTGTCGCCCAACAATCCCAGATGCGGAGCTGGGCAACAAACTAACGCTCCCCGTACCGAACTTCGCGTACCGAGCTTGCACTTTGGTACGTTTCCCTGGAAATCTAACTTGCGCTGTGCTGAACGCCAGTCCAATAAGGCCAGCTGAGGAGAACAACAACCCAGGTCGACGATTGTCATCAAGCGCAGGCTATTCTACCACACATTTTGGATGGTACTTACTACATCGAGAATGACACTGGTAATCTATACCTTACATGCTCACAAACCGCACCGGGCTCGGTTGTCTTGCAAAAACTGGATCGATCCAACGTTCATCAAAGAGTTCATCACATAATCTATCCCGATAGATAACTGACTCGGACAGTGGGTTGTTTCTCTTGCTGGCGATGGAACCTGCGAGATCACGACTCGTCGGGAAACGCCAGTGTGTTGGTATGTGTTCCGAATGTCAACTATACCACCTGAGCCATTAAACCTAGGGGAGATGCATACGTGTTAGCACATCCCTTGTCGCCCACATGCTTATTCATTTTACTTACCAACACGGGATATGAAATGCCATAGATGCCACGGCTATCTATCGTACGCAGGATCACTACACCGTAAGCCAGTTTATATCCGAGTGAGACTCTTCTGGCCGATGGTATTCTCGAGCGTACGTGTAGGTCTCGGTTTTGCTTCGCGACATGTGTATCACTGATTCGATTGTGCATACATTTCATCAGTACTGATGAACCTTGGCGAATACTATAAATCAACGTTGGGTCTTCGAACGCGTTGCGAATTGGGTCATGTCGTAGTTCGATTCACTCAAAGGAATGGATGGCAAAGGGTCCAAAATTGTGCGCCTAGTTCAACGTCTTATATCATATTCCCGAGCCATATTACATGTGGTTGTCTCCGTCTTCGATACAAACAACTTCAAACGTAGCTACGACGCTCCGTCGCTTGCCTAGGAAACCGTCACAACGATCTTCCCGCTAAGGGAACACAATTTAATGACCCTCTCCATACGTCAAGGAAGATCTAACTCGCCTATTCTTGCTCTCCGTCATCTCGCGATGTGCTTGCTGAATTTCATTCCAAGGGTACACCTAGGCAATCAAGTTCAAGCACAGTCCGTTCCCAACGAACCAGATTAGAGGCCCCTGAAAAAGAAACAAACCTTATGCATATAGGTCCGTAGCGGCCCGTTGCCTTCTGCCCCTGTTATCTGGCTGACTACCGCCCCAAAGCTGGCACTGCTATTGTCGGAGGGTTTGTCCACACGGGCTGGCGCTGTCGACATACCTGTTGATCAGCTCTGTCTGATAATCCAAACTCCGAGACCGCAGCGTGGATCCCTGGATCTTGAGCCGCTTGTACAGGATCGGCCGTAGATTGACCGAAGGAATATCGCCACCTTTGAACAGATAATCCTTTAATAAGAGTTTCGCGGATACCAAGCGTCGCAGCTTTACCGCTCAAGAATGCAAGGAGAATCATCCTCCCGTCAATTGCCAGCGAATCAATGTTCTTTTCCCAGTGGGTACGTCCGACGAAGTCGATTACGACATCGACACCCTTGCCGTTGGTAGTTTGCTTGACATGTTCTGCGAAATCGTCGCTGGTATAGTTCACGGCGTGGGTCGCGCCATTTGGGATGGAAAGCAGCCATTCTAACTTGTCCTTGGTTGATGCTGTCGCTGTAACAGTGTGCCTGTGCGGTTATTAGCAGACCGTATCAGCCCATATCGTGCCAACTTGATAGCGAAACAACATCAAAAGCACTCACGCGCCAAGAACACGTGCAATCTGGATTGCTGCGACCCCTACACCGGAGGCGCCAGCATGAACGAGGACGTTGTCACCTTTGTTCACTTGGCCATATTTGACCATTGCTTGGTAGGCTGGACACGGTACAAAAATAATCAGGCCTCGTGATACCTTGATGTGTCATCAACCACATGAAATCGCCACCCGCACCTGTGATGTAGCTTTCAGGAATGCTTGCTGCATCCACCCATGACAAGGTGGCGGGTTTCCTGATCAATAGGCCTTGGTTACATACAACATACTCGGCGTACGCTCCCTAGAAAAGATGTTGTGAGACCGCTTTAGTATGAGTTCAGAGGATCGGAGATCCATACGCCTCCAACAAGGCCGTAAACCTCGTCGCCCGGAGACCATTTTGTCACGCCGAGCCCAAGTTGGTGAACAATACCAGAAAATTCGACACCGAGGATCTGGGAAGAACCAGGAGGCGGAGGATACATGCCCTCACGTTGTGCCAAATCCATGCGATTGAGACCAAACGCAGTAATCTGTGAGCGCCTTGAGTCGAGGTATCGTGGTACGAAATGATTAAATGAAACTTACTTTGACAAGTACTTGTCCCTCCTCTGGCACCGGCCGTTCGGTATGCCCGACATACAGGTTCTCGATAGGGCCTTTTCCGTCCTTGATTAACACAGCACGCATTGTAGACATTCTGCTGGTAAGTGGGAGGTGATTGTATGAATAAACTCAGGGGGCCGGGTATTACCCACGCGTGACACATCAACGGGTTCACGTGGCTATCTGATAGGTCATGCAAGTCTGTTCAAGTGCCTTTCCTCTACCGTAGTGACTATGCGCTTTCATCGAATAATAGCCGTCGCAGCTTGCTTCGAATGGTCCCGCCCATGCCTTCCTGGTACCTACTCATAAAACGTGATTCACCCATATCAACATGTCTACAACAAATCCAAATCCCTCAGGCTAGTGGCATACGTCATATTCTCCCAGAAATTAATACAGACGAGTCTCAGATCAACAGAACATGCTCCCAGGGAATCCATCGCTTTCGTATCGTACCATACGTGTGAGAGAAGAGGAAGAGGAATGCGCGACATCCCCCTTGACAGGTTTACTTCTTCTTAGACTTGTCCCCACCCTTGCCTTTGGCGGGGGGAGACTCGGGGCTCTGCGCGGCTTTGCTCTGGAATGGGTTCAGTCAAGCATCAGGGTAGGTGAACAGGTTCAGCTCACGGCAGGGGGGGAAGTGGTACCCTTTGAAGGGGGTGAGGGCTTAGTAGTGTTCGCAGGCGTGGCTAAAACGAAGAGCACGACATAATCAGCATCAGTCCCGTAACAGTGTATCCGGCAGAAAGACTAACCAGACTTTGCAGCCTTCTTCGACATCGTGTTTCAGTGGGGTGGGGGGCGGGGAGAAGTGGGTCGTAGCCTGCAGACTTCAACTCGGGATGAGAGCAAACTTTTATACCTCTTCATCGTCCTGCCCTCAGCTTCGGTAGGCTCCGTATCGCAGCTCCTAGAGCGGATGTTCCGCAGGTTTCCCAATATCAAAAAGGAGGAAGCGTCTTACCAACCAAGCTTGATTATGCTCTTTGGGAACTCCGTCGGGGACTCTGCTTACGGGGGTAGAAAAAATGATCGACATGATACTGCGGAGAATGGCGAGATGGATTTGCGGAGGGCTCCGCCTTATCCGCCCAACCGAAAGCTCTGTCCTTATCGCGAATCAACCAGACTCCGCGATAGAAAGAAACTTGAGGAACACAATTAAACCTTTACGGCGTGACATTGTACACCAACGGAAGTGAGATAACCCCGATGGGTAGCATTATGTGTTCATCCGTAACAGCAAGGGTGAAAACCTTACGTTTCGATAGGGGGAACCCACCAATCGCGAAAGTTTCGTGTCGTTCAGGAGCATAACGCCAGCGCACATTTGTTCCAGAAAAAGTTCCTGGAATCCTTGTGACCGACTCATCTTCAGCGTAGGAAATTGGACTGGATCGGTGAGCTAATTTGGCCACCGGCCACACCCATATCCAACTTACCAGGGACAAGCCATTTTGTTGATCCTGATTGCCAAACCACCTCGTGGTATTCACTGCTCCGTTGTCAGAGTTGTCAAATGACGTCGTGAAACATTTATGATTTCAATCTGATAGGGTTGGGCTTCAAAAAGCGCATACACATATCAAATTCCCTGTGATTTTCCAAGAAAGGCTGATGTTGTTACTGGGAACAAAAGAACAATCGAGACACTGGCGAATAGGAAGTTAACGTACCGTGATCCTTCCTTTCATCATCTGGGGACGATATGGGAATTGGATGATGCTCTCTCGATTTACGTCCGTTGACGTGACCAACTAGCTCGAAGCGCTGTTATCTGCGGCACGCCTCTTCCTCCACTCCCGAAGACCCTCCTGAAAGCAATCCCAATTCAACCCATCAACGACCCAAACAAATGTCACGCCTTGAACGAGACCGCGTAAGTACGTCCTTTTTCAACAGCTAGAGTTGCATACCGAGCTGCTTCTCCACCTCTTCATTTCTCGTTTCGTCATCGAAGAAGAGCTATTTTCCAGGTCGGGAGCTCATACGCAATTCAACATGGTAGCAGCCTTACCATCTCACTATACGGTATACCAGTGACTTTGTGAAGTTGTTTGAAATGTGCAATCTTAGATCCGGGATATATTTCCAGGTGATCAAAGAAATCATTTGCAGGGAGTGATTCGACTCTGTTGGGGTCAGCGATGTCCGTGGTATCATTTCTGACTGAAGGAGACGCGGGTATCCTGATAAGTTGGAGAGCCTCTCGAGCACTTGCCGCAATGAGATCATTATCAGTGTTTTTCCTGACGAACTGAGTGACATACTTATAGTTTAGTGGCAGCCGTTCTTGACGCGGCTGCGATAGTGACTTCTGGCTTGCTCTTCAAGCCACACAATATCTCTGGGACGTCCTTGAAAAACTCTACTCTCGTCGGATAGCTGGCGCTGTCATAGACAGCTCCAGTGGGGACATTCTGCTTCAATGGTGGCTCGACGTGGGTATCTATCCAAAAGTTCCATAACGTATAACTTGGATCCCTACGAGTCAGGCTCTGCGCGCACAAACTGAGGCTGAACGTAGGACGCACTCTAAGTCGAAGGCGATCAGCTGGGGGAATCGTCCGTTGTCCATCTTTTTTTTCTGTCTGGTTACTCTAGTAGTGGCAGCTCTGTGCCGCCGGACACGGCGCATTCCGAGCGGCCTCGCAGCTCCGGAGCTTTCCGTCTCCCATCGTCACATGCAAGACTTCATGAGGACTCGGCAGTACAAGAGTGGTTCGGTCGATGGGGATTGGAAAGGGCAACTTGAAGGGCCGACGCCACCTCAGGGTACCTCAAGGCCTCATGTTTCCGCCCGAGCACGAGTTTTGGGCACAGGAAAATGATTTTGATATACAGACTCGGAAAACAAGCGAAGCACCAATCCTACAACAAAAAGAAACGAGGGTGATGACAGAATTGATTTCCCGCTTAGTTTGAACTCTTCGAGCATCAATATGGCTGTCGGGCCATATGTACGAGAAGGCAGGGTGACTCCTGCTCGTAGAACGCTGGGCGCAGCGCTTCCGAATGCCATGCAGATCCAGGCTGGCAAGCTGGGAACACGTGCCGGTTGGCAAGCGACTTCAGCGCTCTCGCCTCACCTCGCCTCCGTGTACCCAGGTGCCCCCATTGATCTCGAGAACGTAGTGCTTGCAACGATGCTTCTGGGTCATTCCTGCGCGTTCTACGCGCGGAGCAGTTTGGCTCCCCTAGTGCCAAAAGGATGGAATTACCTGACCATGGCGAACAGTCACTTCTGGACCAACCTTTCTTACTGACAGACGCGGCCGGTCATTGTCCAACTTCTTTGTCTCATCTTTGTGAACATGCTTCCTGCTTCTTTACTTATCGCCGATAGTCGTATCGAATGATACCAGTTTCACGTTTAACCTCCGAATTCCACGAGGGCTGAATATATACATTCGTCATAACTATACGTGGATCAAATTACCTTTCTAACGACCGAGGGTTTCGTATCATGGATATCGTGAGGGAATCGTTCTCCATCATTTCTTCGTCACAAGGGATTCGAGTGATCTTGCTCAAGCACATGCACCGTCGTTCGTCCAGGCACCAGAGGAGCCTTTGTACATGTCATCATCATCTATTGGTTTTCCAAAGGAAAAGACAGAAGGGCTCACTTCCAGGTGTTTCGTTCTGGTTCCATTGGTTTGCAGTCCAGAGGTCGCCACTTGGGAGTCATAACATCAGAACGACTCGGGTAGTTTTACTAAAACTTGCAAGCACTCACTTGTATGTAACCTTGCTACCGCTCGAGTACTTGAAAAGAGCGTCGTGAGCATGACAACGTGTGCACGGAAGTAAAGCGGAACTTACCGCAGCACTATTCACCCATGCAGAGACACCAGCGCACTTACCGCTGCCAGGTGGTCTGGTACTCGTGGGAGATGCCGGTTGCGTAGTGGTAGTAGGAGAGGGGCCCGGAGGGTGAGAACCTGGCCATGTATTTCCGCGGACAGTAGTAATCCATGCGGAAGTGGCATCAGGGTACTGTTGAACAAACATATCGTCTCGACGCCCTTCGAGGCACAAGCATAAGTGGAATTACCTGCCAAGCCATCACCCCTGCGTCTGCACGTGTCATTAGCATTCCTCAGTTCAAAGGATATGAGGTACGCAAAACTAACGCCATCCTTTAGAAGCCGCGCGTGAGACGCACGAAGCGAGCGTCGATGCATCCATGTACCCATTGCTGGCGTCCGGGGGTGTTGCCGGTTTTCCAATCACGAGTTTCTCCAAGGTGACGCCATTTGCTGCAATCTGGAAGAGGGCGCTTTCGGGCCAGGCGGATGTAGAAGCAGTCAGAAGCCCAGCACACGTCGTATACTCTGAGGTTCCCTCTGTTAGCCGAACAGGATAGTAATCAGTGCTGCGTGCTAACAAATAGTTTATGTATGTGGTTGTGTCACTCACGATTGTAAAACTATTGGACAACGATAAAGGTTGATGACGTTTAAGATGAAAAAAAGATTCGGCGCTTACTTGTACATTATACTAAAAAAGTGTTTATCAAAACCCGAAAGGGATGAAGAGCGTTATTTAACCTCACCCAATCAATCAAAGAGCCTACGCTCTTATGAACAGCGAGGTAGCCTCCGCCACCCCACATTGTTGGGGAGAACCTTGTCCCCGCTTAGATGCACAAGCGCGATGTCCTAACTGGGCAGTTGTACTCACCATGGCGCGACGGCTACAGACATTTTGGTCAGCAACCACGATTCATTCCATGTACGTGATAAGTAACCTACGGGCATGAGTGAGAATGTACTGCCCTTGGGGAAGTCTTGTACGGAGCTGCTTGGTGTACTTGATGAGCCAGGACTCGGCAGCACCTTGACCGCTATTAAATGCCGTAAAATCCTGTGATGCGCCCAAATTCCGATCAGTTGGGTAACCTGGACAGTTCGTTGAAGGTACCTCGTAGTCGACATCAATGCCATTAACACCATATTCGATTACCCATTCAGCCATAGTATTCGCAGCTGTCACGGGGTTAACGCCCGAGGATGTTGGCGTCTCAGTGGACCCAAAGCCAGCGACGATCAATGAGATTCCGGCCGCATTGTACTCTTTCACGTAGGTAGCACGCTGACTAGCAGTAAGCTCCTGCCAATTCTGAGCCTGGTCAACAGAACCAGAAGCCAACAAGAAAGTAAGGGCGCTAAAAAGATATTAAGCATAGTACTGACACACTATCCAACAATCACTCACAAGACGTTGAAGCCCTGCTCCGCATGCTTGTCAGCGACTAAATGAGCGTAGCATAGGCGTGTCGCCTACCTGAAGTTCTGACGCGGAGGGTAACGGGTTGATCCACCTGTCATTGTAGACCACGAAGCGAGGAGCAGCGGGAGTTGATCTCTTCAGGACGTCACGAGCAGAAGGACTGAGGCGACTGAGTTTGTCTGCCAACGGAATAGCTTGGATTGATCCAAGCAAGGACAAAACTGTTGTGGCCGCAGCTATGATAGAGCGGTAAGACACCATGGCACCGAGAGGAGATCTCGAGTGAGCTGCGGGGATAGCTACCTACCCTGACAGTATATATAGCGAAAGGAAGTCGGTTCGCGTAAAGCTGGTAGACAAAGTTCTTCGAGACGAAGATGGTAAGAGCGCATGACAACCGCCTGCCTTTCATGTCCGCTTGGCGAGGTGGGCATCCAGCGAATGACCGAAGACAGGGGTACCTCCTGCAAGCAGGGACATAAAATGATAACTCAATTGTCAGTTGCGCAGACAAACCTCTAAGGAGCTTGTCGGTGTTCATGGACGGCGCGGAGAGAGTTCGCGTCCGCATGGAAAAAAATGTGGTAGTGGAGACAAGGCAGACAGACCACATGGACATACTTGGTGTCGACCGTTGCATGATCGAGGAACGACGAATTCGGTGGTCCAAGACACTAGCGCAATCAAGATCTAGAGTAAATTTTTCAGAAACGCCAAGTTTAAAAAACAGTCGGAGGAATAAGCAATCCAGGGTCATGCACCGCGACGAGTCAAGAAGACCGGAGAGGGTCGACCATTGTTCAGTGCTTGTGAGCGACACTGCTACTTTTGAGGCATCGCTGCATCCTGCCTTGAGTCCTTCCGAGCCCTGTTAAGGGTGATAGTGGTCACACCCACGTAAATCAAAGCAAACTGAAACAGTTTGAATCAGAAATGAATCATGCGGTAATATTCGGTCGCAGATAACATTGGGCGGCGTTGGGGAGGCGTCTGTCATGCTGGACCAAGGCCATTGGGTTGGCCGTGAGGAGGAAGACAGCCCCAACTCCGCTTCCCACGCAGGCTCATGCACAAACGCAAGCACAGAAAGTTCAATATTCGTGACGATGGCTGGGAGCAACGCGCAGAGCCAGCTGCCACGTCACATGCCAAACCAGCTGAAGCTTTCAGTACATCTACCCCGGATCCTTGTCTCTATGTTCAAGCCCACGAAGCTGACGTGGTCCGTGGACCGCCCGCAATGTCCGCACGCCTTCTCGAGTGTCAGGATTCGTCTATCATGATGACACCCAGTAGCAATTCCAGGTCGGGTCTCATCCGATGGGGGCCACCGGAAGGTTCTGGTGGCGCGGACACAGTCAGCGCTGAACAATTAAACCAGCCGGCGCTGTGGGTGGATAGGTAGGTTCGTCCATGAGCTGCCAGCGTGTCAGTGGGAATGTAGATCACATGTCTTTTTCAATGGAACCCCGAAAAACAGGAGTGGGATGGTTGCCGGCATATGACACGCGGTCCAATCGCTGTCAGTTGGCGTGACTTGTCGCTCTCTTTTACTTCTGCCACCAATCTTGGCCTCACCATGCGCATCACAGGTTCGATGTCCGGCTTCTGTTGGATCACCCGCCCTACTTTCCGTCGGAGAGCGTACAAGTCAGACCGATCTCTCCGAGCGGGTGGTCAGACCTTCCTTCCGACTCTGAAGATACATTTTTCTTCTCCCCGGATGAACTCGAAGATTATCGCCGCGAGAAACGGCGCAAGCTACTCGACCGTGGTCGAGAAGAAAGACTGAGAGCACTCGAGACTATTGATGACCAAGAAAGGGACCCAGATCCTTGGAAAGGCAGCGATGAGGAGGTGATATATCAATTCCACGTTTCTTCCGGCCTTTTCTCATAAGTGCCCTGCAGCCTGATGATGCACAAAGAGAGCTCATTCGCAGGACGGCCTCTCATATCATTTCATCTCCGAACCCTGCCCAGCTTGAGATGAGGATTTTAACCAATTACGGCACTGACAAGAGGTTCGCCTTTTTGAGGGGACGCTGGTCTCGAGTTTGGAGAACAGAAAAGGAGAGAGCGAGACAAGGTCTGGCAGAGGAAGCGAGGAATGTCCAACCTCCGACGACCCTCACGTCCCTTGGAGGGCTCGCTAGCTACGGGGGCAGCGATACGGATGGTGAGGAGTCTGCGGACAAGCCAACGGAGGAACCGAGAGATGTCATGGACGCCGCATACACTCAGGATGGCCACGACAGCGAAGATGCTGTCAAGGAAGCTCGAAGGGCAAGAGCGAAGGAGTGGTCCGCGCGACGTCGCGCTAAACGATCGGGGTCGCAGTCAGAGCAAGGCTAACTTTGGACTACGTACGGTGCAGCATAACGATATTTACAGTAAGTGCAGTCGCGATCCATAGCCTTAGCCTATCGTCGAATGTGAGGACTTCTGATGAATTTTGATTGGTAGTGGAGATACCGATAGATTATCCCTGCATTCACTACATGATGCTATGGTAATACTGCTGTGATTTCGCTTTTTCCCCCCACCTTTGCAGATCTCTGTTAGTTGTACTTTGAGCGCTTATAAATGCAACTCTGATCTGGCTGGCAGAACTTGTGCCATGATGGACGGGTTGGTAGATGGCAATGACTTCAGTGTTCAGCTGAACTCGCCTTCGCGCCCACTAGCTGGTACGCCTATACATCTACCCCGGGTTCTTCTATATCCGGGCTCATGAAGCTGACGTGACCCGCGGACCGCCCACAGTGACAGTATGCTTCCTCGAGCGTGATGGTAGCAATTCCAGGTCTTATCTGGTGGGGGCCACCGGAGGGTTCGGGTGGCGCGGACAAAGTCGACACTGAAGAATAACAATCAAACCAACCAGTGCTGTGGGTGGCCGATAGGTTCGTCCATGTGCAGGAGCTGCCAGCGTGTCAAATTTCAATGGGAAGGTAGGGATATGGTTGCTGACACATGACACGCGGTCTAAGTGCTGTCAGTCTTGGCCTCACCGTGCGCATCACACACCCGATGTTTGGCTTCTGCTGGATCTTTTCGTCGGAGAGTACACAAGTTTGACCGATCTCTACGAGCGGGTGCTCAGACTTTCCTTCTGACTCTGAGGATACACCCGGATGAACTCGAAGGTGATCGCCACCAGGAACGGTGCAAGTTACTTGACTGTGGTCGAGAAGAACGACTGAGAGCACTCGGGACTATCGGTGATTAAGACAGGGACCCAAATCCTTGGGAAGGCGCTAGGCGCCGACAAGGAGGTGACGTATAAATTCCATGTTTTTTCCTTTTCTCATAAGTGGGATATAACCGGATGAAGCACGCAGAAAGCTCATTCCCAGGACGGTCTCTTATACGATTTCATGTCCGCACCCAGCCCAGCTTGAGACGAGTGTTTTAGCCGATTACGGCACACAGAGGACTCGCGGGACGCTGGCCTCGAGTTTAGAGAGCCGAAAAGGAGAGAACGAGACAAGATCAGGCAGAGGAAGCGAGAAGCTCACGGGGCCAGCGATACAGATGGTGGGGAGTCTGCAGTCAAGCCGACAGAGGGGCTGAGAAATACGATGGCTACGACAGCAAGGACGTTGTAACAGAAGGTCCGCGCGACGTCGCGCTAAACGGTCTGGGTCACAGTCGGAGCAAGGCCGATAGCTTTGGACCATGTGCATACGGTGTATCCGAACTCGTAACTCCTAGCGTATCAGCGTATGAGTGTGTTTCTGGGAAGGTAGTGAACCGAGAGATTGTCAGCACGATCAAACTTGAAAAAGCTCCCTGGAATGAACATGTCTGAGGTGAGCGAGCGCAAAATCCCAAGGCTTGATGATGATTTTAACCCCTGAAGGGACATTGTCGAGACCGTTGATAACCGCCCGCGGCTTACTCGGCCACCGTGGTGCCAACTTTGGTTCCCAGCCCAACTCCCGACGCTGAGCACACACGCTCTCAGAAAACTACCATGAACGTCCAAACCCCCGCCCCTGAGCGCGACTACACGCAGATTGCGGATCATGGCCTGTATGCGTAATCTTTTGGTCTCCTTCAAACCATTTGACCATTTGCTATGTTTCAGCATCGGCAATCTGAGGACGGCAGCTCTGGTAATTCCATGCCCTGCATGTCCATGTCCGTGTCTGATGATCGATGTCACTTTGTAGATCAGCTTGGATGGCTCGGGTGAGTCATCGACCTACACATCGAGACCATGGTCTCAGATATCGGATGCCATCGTTGGCGGCTGTCACTTACACCGCTCTTTCCGTGCCTTTTAATCGAGGTTCACTCACTCTTTGCACTGTTTGGATCCAGTGGAAAGCTACTGTATTCCCAACTTTGATTCCCCTTCCGTGTTCGCTCGGATCCTTGACAAAAACAAGGTCGGTGTCGGCATCTGATTTGAACGCTGGCTCTCTGCTTACTACATCATTGCAGGGGGGTCATTTCTCGATCACACCAACTGTTCCGTTTGCAACAAAGCAAAACTATCTCCCAAGCTCCAACGTGCTACAAACGAAGTACGATTCATCCTCGGAAGAACCCATAGCTCATCACTGATTTGATTTTCCCAGGTTTCTCAATGATAAGGGCGTCGTTAGCGTAACCGGTAAGTCATCCGCTCGCTTTGTATGACGACTCGGCTTAGTAGTGTCTAGATTTCTTACCACGTCAGGCAGACGGGGATACCAAGCGACCCCTCCTTTTCTGGCTGATAAGGCGCGTTGAGGTGCGTCACTAGCGGTCTCATGGAGAACTCACATCTGGCTGACGTTCCATCTTCAAGGTTGTTCGCGGCAGCATTCCTCTCCGCGTCGAGTGCGCGCCAGCCTTCAACTACGCCCGGGACAAGCACACCACAGAAATAGTCGTGGACGATACCATTCCGTCTCACGCTCAGAACAAAGCGGTCTTCAGGTCACCTAACCTCGAGGTGGACTTACGTTATGTGGCAGAGAGCACTATTGACAATGTCTCCATCCCCGAAGTCGGCCTTAATCTCCTCGACCTTTCGTCCAAGGGACATCTGGGTCCCGCAACATATTCCAACTTCTCCCTCGAGGAAGGGCAACGTGTGACATTTGTATTCCGCATTTGTCCTAAAGAAGGCTTCCGCGCCCACATCAAAGCAACTCAGGCGCATGCAGATTCAATCGGAGTGCCCCTTGAGAGTATGCCCAATAATTCAAGAGGGTGTTACCATTTGCGCTGACTCTATTCAGAGGTGATCAAGGGTGTTGCCAAGTTGCGTCCTGACGATGATCCGGCTCTGACCAAAGTACGTCTTGGCCTGTTTCGTGGAGGAAGTAGACTTCCTCATATCTATTTCTTACTCAGGAGCTACTCGATCACTTCTTCGTGGTATGCATAAGCTGTCCACCTATCTGTGTTTCAATGGTGAACATTTCTACTAGTCTACGAATAAGTATTGGAACTCTTGGATTCGCCGTTCTACCTATCAAGGATCTTGGAAAGAAGCCGTCCACAGAAGTGCTCTTGCCCTCAAATTATTGATTTACGAGCCAACCGGTGGGTAAAATAAGTAAGTTGTCGCGTGTCGCCTAACGATTTCTTGAGGCGCCGTTGTGGCGAGTCCAACCTTCAGCTTGCCAGAGTACATTGGTGGGACGAGAAATTGGTACGTCCGTGATTATATGCTGGTCGTGAATAGTGTTCAGCATGTCTATGTAGGGATTATCGGTACGTTTCTTCTGGTTTTCGAATAGTCGTCGCAAGCTTATGTCCTACCCAGCGCATCTTGGATTCGCGATTCCTCATTCACGTTGTATGCGCTCATCCGTCTGGGCTTCACCCAGGAAGCAAACGGTTTGTCTGGTGTCTAATTCAATGGTTTTCGCTGACGACACAGCAGCCTACATGGACTTTATCTTCGAGCGACTGAGGGACAAGAACCCAGATGGTTCCCTTCAGATCATGTAAGTTCAATCCATATTCAAAGATCCGAACACCCTCAACATGGTGTAATACGTCAGGTACACCATTCACGGTGAGCGTGTCTCCGATAGGAGCAACGCATATATCGACTGCGGACCATAACAGGTGGCAAGGATCTTGAAGAAATAGAGCTAAACCATCTCGATGGGCACAAAGGGTCAAAGCCAGTTAGGCAAGCGAGTTGAATCGTTCATCGGAATAATGCTGATCCGATGTACTGTAGAATTGGGAACGGTGCCGCGGATCATATACAACTTGTGAGTTTTCATCCCCTCGTCTACTTAACTTCTTGACGAAATTACACGAAGGACATCTATGGAGAATTGTAGGCTCTTAAGCTGATTATATCAGCCTTGACTAATTTCGTGATAAAGGATGGATTGTATCTACTTGGGCCAGAAGGTATGTCTAGGAGATTCGCTTTAGAGTTCACTGGTTGATTTTCTACCCAGTTTGGTCGTCCCCTGGTTCGTGCCGTTCCGTCACAGTGATTTGAACAGGCTCACTATAGGCGAAATAGTCGTACGACACATGGTGCGCAATGCCGACGTCGAGTGTCACTACATTCACTGACGGGTACATCTTTTCCAGGGTACTAGTGCGAGAACTGTAAGTTGTTTCATCTAGATAAGAGTATCTCTGAGTCGTTTCCCCTCTTTTCAGTGTAGATTGTAAGGATTCATACCCACCAACTGGTCCATCGATTGACGTCGTTCCGTGGCAGTCGTCGTTCGGAACTACAAGGAGCCCGACTTGTAAGCTTTAGATCATTGTTTCGGTGACCTGCATGCTCACCTCCGGAAAGATCCATCTGGTCAGTGCGAGCCAGGGAAAAGTGTGTCAAGTCTGAATGTCTATGTGAATATCGCAGGGAAGTTCGTGGCAAGAAACGTCACTTCACGGTATGTTGCATGCCTATGCTAACTCGATGTGATTCTCATACCCTGTGTAGTATTCAAAGGTAAGTTGCATGCTGAGACGCGGCATGGCTAAGCAGTGTGCTGTAAATGTACCAGATCATGCTTTGGTGAGTCTCTGCATGTCATGTAACCCAGTACTGATGTGTTTGAGTAAGGGTGGCCATCGACCGAGGTATGTTCAATGTATATGATTCTCAGGTGTTGGTCCAACAGATGTGTTCCTCCAAAGGTTTACGCTTGGCAGATAAACGATCGCTGCCGTGTCCCAATCGCAACGCGTGGCTTGCGGCAAGAGACGATCTGTATGAAGAGATCATGCACAAAGCTTGGAATCCAAGCTTGCAAGCCTTTGGTCAAAGCTACGAGGAGACGGACGCCTTGGACTCGTCCGTTCTGATTATGCCGCTTGTGTTTTTCATGACCCCAGTCAGTGTCCGAGCATCCTTGTCTGATGAATCCTCACACGCTACATGTTGTATTGCTTGTTAGTCCGATCCCAGATTCGTGAACACCCTGAAGCAGATTTTGAAGACTCCCGAGAGGGGTGGTTTGACATCGAACGTAAGACAACTGTCAGGTTTGTGATATTGATGCTTATTTGTGGATAGAACCTGGTTTACCGCTATGATGTGAACAAGAGTGATGATGGGGTTGGCGGCGAGGAAGGGACATTCTGCCTGTGCACGTTGTGGTATGTTCCATGATATAGGGATTGCTGCTACATGGGATAACCTTGGTTTTTCTCTAGGTGTGTCGAAGCACTCACGCGTGCTGGGGAGTTCGATCGACCATTGTTACAGCGTGCAGTTGCCATGTTTGAGGTTCAGGACTTTCTCCGCGTTGTTCTCTCGAGTTGATCCGAGGCTTCATTATAGGACTTTTTGCAGTATTCTAATCATGTAGGATTATGCACCGAGGAGATTTCGGAAGCAGGTGAAGGGTGCGTCTACTTTGTTTGTCCCAGGGAGGTTGATGGTCTAATCATCCCCAAGTCTCGGAAATGCCGTTCAGGGTTTCACGTGAGTATGATACATGCGTCTCTCGAGCGTGAATTATTGATTGGCACGCCAGGCACGTCACCTTGATCTCAGCCGCGTACAATCTCTCTCGAACTATGGCTACACTCAAGTAAGCTCGTCGTCTTTGCTGTCAAGTGTTTTTCTACGCCTTTTCCGTGTAAATTGTTTGTATGAATGTGTCGGATTGTGGTCCTCAAAAATGTACATGGATATCCCCGGGGTTCATTTTAGTGTAGCATGAACCACAGCAGTTATAGCTGGCCCATGCTGCACTGAGGAGAGGCACGATGAGTACCTTGTGCAGGAAAGTATCATTGCAGGCTGAACCTATTGCAAACTGTCATCGATTCCTTGCTCCTCAAGGGTTTCTCAACGTCGTTATTCAAGTACTACAAGATGCTGGGGCCTCTGAGAGGTCATGCATCATGTATCACGCCCGCACTGGCAGGTTTGCAGTGCCCACGCCGGCGAGCGCCGAGCGTGACAGTGCAAGCGCATCTGGTTACATAAGCAGAACATTTTGGTTGTCGATGTCTCCGGCACTCTGCAACACCGGAGGTCAAGTGACACTATAACCCCTGCCAGTGCGGGACGCAAAACAGCAATCCGGGACATGTGATGTTCCGTTTGACGTTTCTCTTGAGATTTCTGATATTGTTAGCTTTTCCGTTCTTCGTTTCCGGCAGTCTGCCAGGCTGCAACACCGGAGGTAGAGTGACACTCTATTTACATCCCAACACTCAGTACTCGGTTCCCAAGAGCCTTGTGTCAGTGACACATGCTAAATTCCTCCCATTCAACTGTCTCCAACACCTTAGAAACACTGGATTGAATGATGAACAGGTAAGCTTGCCAGCAATAGCATTTACTTTTTATTCGACATGCTCCTGAACATCAAAAGTGGTCGAACCCTGAACGTATTTGGAGCCATTGCGCCGAGTCAACCTTTTTCTGTCCGTTTGGACCTGGCACCGTGTAACAATGCGAGGATCTAAACCTGCAACCATTCGTCACCGAAGTGATACTCAATAAACATCCAAACAATACTGTTTGGTTCGCTTGTCGACCACCAAATTACTCCCGTCGCCTAGTTGCACGCGGTAACGGTTTAACGATCAACGATCAGTAAGTCTAATGAGAAGAATTTCAAGAACTCACTGGTGTGGTTTCAGTCCCACAATACCCTAGTGTTTCCAAGGTTCTGGAGATGACGGATTGGACGGAATTAGAACTTTCACCACGCTCAAAGTTACCTTTCAGCGCTTCAGCAATCAGGGGTGAGAATGAAGTGTCTGGTGTTGCACAGTTCCGAGTCCGGAGACAAACATACGGTGCAGTCTCAGTATGAAGAAATCGGAATCAGCTCTTCGTTCAGGCCCAGGGGTTATGGCGTGAACCAAATGTCACACCGCCTCCGGTGTTGCAGAGTGCCGGAGACAACTGATAGACGATCGAGGTTCCGATTAGCAAGGAAAGAGACTCTGGTTCAGGCCTTCCAATTTCGCAAGTGTGCTGGCTGTCACTGAACATATCCCCTGTCCAAACGCTGTTCCGTGACAAAGCATTCCCGTCATCCAGGTATAAATACGGGCACCATGAAGGTGGAGAGGTCTCCCATCTCAAATCCATCAATTCAACTGCTCACATTATCAGCTCTCCAACAATCCCAATGGCTACTTTACCCCAGCCCATCACTTCCCCCGCAGACTATGCTGCGTGAGTCATTGCGCTTGGAATTCTCCTTGTCTGTCTAAAATGTGTATGGTACAGTCATGTCGAAATAATCCGCAAGATTGAAAGTCTCGGAGGATCTTCCAGGTATGAGTCGAACCCAGATGCATTCGATGATATTGTCCATGTAAGCCAGTGGTTGTTTTGGCCGACACGTTCCCTGACTGTTTGGGATGTGTGACGGATATACAGGCCCTCGATCCCTTCAAACCCAAGTAATCTCATCTCATCTTTTCGTTATACCTTCTCTGACGGTTGTATAGTGTCTGGACAAAGTCGATCAAGGAGCTGGCTGAACACGAGAATGACCCGGTTGCACAAAAACTGAAAGCCAAGTTACAGGCCGAGGTCGATTTGAATCAGTCTGTAAGGTTGTTCTGTTCAAACACAGCATAGTGTATTGAACCCGTATGCTCACAGAATCCGGAGCTGGCCCAAAGACAACGGTAAGCTACTAGCGAGGCATTCGTGTTCACTATTGTGACATTGCCCCGCTTCCAAGTGTCGTTAAGGCGATCAAGGGGATAGAATCCCTCGGTGGATCTACTGGCTTCGAGAACTTCTCAAAGCGGCCTCTGAAGACTGATGTACAGGAACCTCAGGCTGTTCTCCTGTCGTCGTCTACCTATGCGTGGGGTTACGTCACCAATGCTCTCATCTACACGATGCTTGAGCTTCATACCAACACGCACTCTGGCAGTGGCCATGCCTGGGGAATCGCCGTAGGGGTGGGGACTTTGCAGGGCAACCTGTCCTACGACAGCTATGATGCGAGTAGCTACGACTTTGGAAATGCGGCTTCTGGGGCCTTTGTCGGTCTCAATTCGGGAGGGCGCGAGACTGCGCGCTTCTTTGGCGCGCTCATTGGTGTCGATGTAGGCTTTGGGTTTAATGGATCCTGGAGCTGGTAAAAGTGGACCGAGTCTTGGGTTTGTACATGTTGTATCCGATTGGATTGGATTGTTGTACTCGTAACTCCCAAATTTGTGATCACCGGTTTACAGTAATCTTCGAGGAGTATGGATTTGGATGCCAGTGATAGCATACACAAAGACGGAAACAGAGCTAGCCATCGATGTGTCTCAGAGCCAACCCTCCGCCGCGCCCCCAAGATCAAAAAGGACGAGATCAGGCGGCCAAGTGGTCTCAACCACTGCTTTCTGCGAACTCGGAGGGATGGAGACGACTTCAGCGATATATGGTGTAGTATCGAGGACCGCGCGACTCGATAATGGGACGTAGATGACGTGCAGCAAAGATGCAATTGTGCTCTAAAATATACATCGAAGAACACTGAAACCAATTGCTACTACAGGGGTGCACTATCACAGTCTTGTCAAGCTTCCGAGCTTCGTTCAGATTTACGTGTCTGAAGATACAACAAGTAGAATGGGTTAGTAGCCTTGCCAGGAGAGATAGAGGATGACATGCGAACCAGTGTGTATGATCTTTTGGAGCATCAAATCATCATGCACCGTTTCCATGAGCCCTCCGGGATCAACCCCGGGTGGCCATGTAATGTACTCGGGGAAGAGTAGAGGATACCGATCCTTTTTTGCCTCACCAGCCAGCTCGAAATCCATGAGATATGCGCGCCACGATATATCGGGGTCCATAGTAGCTTTGGCTGCCGGAGACGTAGTACTAGGTTTCTGGACGAGGATATTGGGCCGACGGAGATCACCGTGAACGAGATTCTTCTCGTGGAGTGCAGTAAGTGCGTCTTTAAGCTGCTTGACAACCTCGCCAGGGAGCTCATTGTCTCCAAACTGGCTGTGTGCATCTAAGCCATCAATAAAGTCCATGACCACCATATGAACCCCTCCCCGTAGCTGGGTGTAGAAGTGCAACTGAGGCGCCAAACCTCTCTCCGCCAAGACGCGATGAGCAACGTGATTATACCTCCGGGAGAACTTGACTAGAACCGGACGCCCACCGTACTTCGCATGGAATAAAGTACGGTAAGGAAATTGGATGTAGAATCCAGCAGGGAAGAAACGCTTTTCGAAAACAAGATCGGAGAGGGATGTATTGGGCAGATATGCAGGCCTTGGGAAGAGACGGGAATGGACACGCTTTGCATCAGGACATCCTAATCCCTCGTATTTTTCCCGCAACCTTCTCAGTGCACTTCGGAAGACACTGAAGATCTTCGCTGTCTTGTATATCTTGCATGTCAAGAACGAGTCACCGCCAACATAGATGTAGTCAGTGAATGACTGATAGCTGTATTTATCAGTGAGAATGGAACCACCGAATAATATGTATGGTCCACAGATAGATAGGTGGATGCATGGACAACATGTCTTGTTGCGTATTCCAGCATACTGAACGTGTGTATCAGCGGAAAATCTCCTGGGAAACAAGTAAAAAGAGCAACACACTTTTGGTTCAGCAATATGCTTCAGCAACATGCGTGGTCCTTGAACGTTTGCAATGCCACCTAGCCCAAGCTCATTCTTACATTCGACCTGGAGAAAGATTGCACCATTTTCCTCAACAATGGCATTCTCCATGGTGGGCATTGAGGTGTCACATTTTTGCAACTCGACGTCAAGGAGTGTCTTGATGTGATCAAAAATAGGACCTGCCCGCTCCATGTCACAGGGATATATATTAAGAGCATCAATGACAAATTCTGCAGTTTCAGCCAGGACATGTTTGTCGTCCGGTATGTCAGAGAGATGGGCGAGATCATCTACAATGTCTGCAAAAACTTCCTCGTAGATGGTTATCGGAGGGCCTGTGCGGTGTATAGGGCGTCCGTCTTGAATAAGGGGGTCCTCTGGGTACATGGTGCAGTCTGAAGAAATTATGGGATCCCACGCTGTTGAAGAGGCAGTTCTAATTGTTTTTTCATGGTCTCTGGAGGGTTAGATAGTTATCAAAACAAAGTTGCCCTTGGGTACGTACCTTGCTCCTCCTGAGACAGGATGAATTCTGGGTCTACCTTGAGATTCATCGGCACGGTATCATACCACGGAGTAAGATACCTGATGTATCGGTCACCGGACATTCTGAATAGGGGTCCAATGCGATGGGGGGTCAAGAGTTAGGGTTATCATCCCCTAAAGTACAGGTCACGCTCAAGCTTACATAAGCTTGACCCCTTGGTAAGTTCTTAATGATGCCAACTTGGACTGTGGTAATCCTGGTGTTTTTGGTGGTGCTTCACTTGATGTCATCACAATTGGAGGGTTGAATATACTAGTAGTGAGATGGTATCCATTTGGATGTAGCAAAGTTGGGTGGGCCATTGACATGCCATTGATCACCCATGGTGATGAAGGAGGACGGAGCTCAATCAATAGACCAGGTGGTATGAACTTGCAAAAGTTGCAACTGCAGCTTCCAGCATCCCTACCCACATCCCCATATCACCCTAAAGTGAGGTTAGAGTATAAGCAATATCAATAGAAGACACATTCTTGTCTTTTTTTCCAGCCTTGTTTCTACCAACAAGGCTAAGCTTTCCAGTCTTGTGTATGCCACCTGTCAAACCTTGAGAGCAGGGAAGTGCAAGTATTAATGGGATATCTTCCCAGCCTATGCTCTTCCTAGGAGTGGGTGTTGAAGACACTCTTGCCAAGGAAGTCACTAGTAAGACTGTCTCGGAACAAGGGAACTGGTCAGGTAGTGCTGTATCACTTGAACATACAAATAGTAGTATGAGCCTAATACTTGAAGACACTGTCCTAGCAAGAGTGACAGATGGTGTTTAAAGACTGACATTGACGGATGCAAATAGTACCAACTTGAAGTGCGAATCTCAGCAGAGTGCACCACCTCACTAGGCACCCATATGGATGTACAAGATCCGTTGATCGAGAGGTATCTTACTCGAACGCAGAGAACGCATCGTCCTGTGCAACGCCAGAGCTGCACGAGTGTGATCCAGACGGCCAGACTCGTCCACTATATACTCGTAAAACTTGGACGTGATCTCGTTCGTGTGCGCATCGTCCACGGCCCACATCGTCCCAATCACCGAATGGAATCCCGCGAATTGCATGGCCGCAGCGAGATGGATGACCTCGTCTGGACTCTCCTTGTCTCCGACGGTCGTATGACACGCAGATAAATACGCAAACTGGGCGTTCTGCAAGTCGTATCGCATGATGTCTTCGACTTTGAGCCGTCCATCGCCCAAAGCAAACCCGGATTCAAACGGTTGCTTCTGATTTGGGACCCCATGACAGGCAAAGTGAACAAACTCGCTCTTCGTCAGCTCTTGAGTAACATTCGCAATGGATGCGTCCTGGTCTTGAACACAAGTCACCGTCGCGACAGACCCGATCTGCTGTGATACGCTGGTCAGCTCGGTGTTCACCGAGGGAAGTTCTCTTTGTCCTGGAGCCTGCGCCTGACCCACGACCAGAAAACGTTGCGGCTCAACGGATGTGTTTAGTGGTCTCTTTTGGCGAATGCGGACGAGGGCTGTCAAGGTCGGCGTATAGGAAGAAATATAAAGATCTGAGAACATTGGTTGGCCTTTCCTGAATGGTCCAGCGGCATGCAACGGAAGGAGGGAGAACTCGGCGGTCGGACACCACCAGACGCGCGACCGGTGAGGACAAAATTGCTCGAGAACTTCCACAATTGGGCATACGACCGCGTCCCAGAGTTTCCGAAGAAACATCATACACTCCCTCATCACGTCATTGAACCTTGCACGTAACGTCATAGAATGGAGCTCCAAGGATAACTCATAGACGTCGGGCTTGGTGATAGGGAGAGCAACGTGGACAGGATCTTTGTCAGCTAGCACTATGAGCGCGTCGCAACTGTACTGGCTGGCATTAACGATGATGACCGGTCCACCGGAGGCTGCGATTTGGAGATCCGAGAAGAGTGGGGGTAGAAGGAAACGTGAGAGGTAAGGCAGCTTGCGAATCTCCGTGATGATATCCTGCAACTGGATGTTGAGACGGCACGCTCGATCATGCTGAGACCCAGCATTAGTACTTGCATCAAGCACACTACGAAGCTGAGTGGATAACTGGGTGAACTCGTCTGCCAGTCCCTTTCCCATGTCACCAGATGCAATCACCTCATCAAGAGGAGAACGAAGGCGGATCAACTGGCTCCAGAAAACACCGCGACCCTGCTCAAGAGATTCAACTGCACTGGCAACACTGCCATCACGAATACAAGCCGAAAATGCATCGACCGCGATCGATTCCATAATCTGTTTGAGTAGCCTGAGGTGTTGAGGCAGAGACGGTAGAGTAGCGAGGTGCTGGACAGTGAGACGCAAAAACGTTTCGTAAGCCAGGATTGTTGTACTGTGCTTGCATTCTTCTGCTGCCAGGATCCATCGTTTAACACGTTTTAGATTGGCGAAAGACACTGTCTCAGAAACATGAGAGAGTTGAGAATATAGATGGAATGTTTCCTGGAGGTCAGTAACATCGTGCCCAGTCGAGTGCTTAAACCGAGCGTGATGGTAACTCGCAAGGTTGCTCAAAGATGAGGCTCGATGAGGATGTCCCTGCGGACGAAGTTGGAGTGCATTACGTTCGAGGGCTAGAGCCTCGTCTAAGTCGACAAGTGACTCGAGTTTGTCAAAACGAGCGTGGAGGTAGAGTGCAATGTTGGCCAGTGAAGCGGCCCGATGAGGATGATCATGCGGGCGAAGTTCGAGTGCATCGCGCTCGAGTGTAAGTGCCTCGTCCAGGTCGGAGAGTATTCCGTGCTGCGTGAAGCGGGCATGAAGGTATTTTGCAATGCTAGCCAGTGAAGCATCTCGATTAGGGTGCCCACGCGGGCGAAGTTCCAGTGCACGACGTTCAAGGGCAAGCGCCTCGTCAAGGTCGGACAACTCCCCATGCTGTGTGAAGCGGGCGTGGAGATGCTTTGCGATGTTGCCCAGCGAGGTGGCTTCATCAGGATGACCTTTCTTGCGGAGTTCAAATGCCTTGCGCTCGAGGGCAAGTGCCTCATCCAGGTCAGACAGTACCCCGAGCTGAATGAAACGGTCATGGAGGAAAATTGCGAGGTTGCCCAATGAAAGGGATCGATGAGGATGCCCCTCTGGGCGAAGTTCCAGAGCATTGCGCTCGAGAGAAATTGCCTCATCGAGGTCAGACAACACTCCACGCTGGTTGAAACGAGCACGGAGGCAACTAGCGACGCTGGTCATTGAAATGGCTCGATGAGGATGTCCCTGCGGGCGAAGTTCCAGCGCGCTGCGTTGGAGAGCAAGTGCCTCGTCTAGGTCAGACAAGATTCCCAATTGGGTAAAGCGGGAATGGAGGTAAATGGCAATGCTTCCCAGTGAGACGGCTCGCAAAGAATGTCCCTCTGGGCGAAGTTCCAACGCATCACGTTGGAGGGCAAGTGCTTCTTCCAAGTCAGACAGCCTTCCAAGCTGTTTGAAACGGACGTGGAGGTAACTCGCAACGTTGCCCAGTGAAATGGCTCGATCAGGATCTCCGTGCGGGTGAAGTGCCAAAGCACTATATTCGAGGGACAGAGCCTCCTCGATGTCAGATAGCCTTCCGAGCTGTGTGAAACGATCATGGAGGTGATTCGAGAGGGTGGACAATGAAGAAGCCCGGTCAGGAT
>JBBPSJ010000230.1:0-38266 GCA_038093535.1 Boletus reticulatus
TCTTTTGGGACGACTCGTGACACCTACACCTGCGTCCAGATCCACCTTAAGTTGGAGTCGCCTCGAGGGTACGTAGCAAATGACATTGTCAAACCGAATACGCCAACGCCGCGTTCCGTTCCCTCTGCCGCAACTGGAATCGGGGTACCTGCCACCAAGGCTCCCCTTCCCCGAACCTTGCAGCTGGTTCACGTCGTACATCCGCGATGGAAAAACGAGGGTCGTACTCACTGGGGGATTGCTCTCGTCCAACGAACGGAGCGGTCAGGTGTGGGTCGGAGATGTCGAGCTCTGAGACCAAGCACGCTATACAAGACAAGGAAGAGAATGGAACGTGGACGGCGTACGGATAACGTGTGTATCATGACGTCTCTTTGATATATAATTTACAGCGTATATGCACATTCTCATCTTGCTTGCTCGAGAACCCAAAACTTGCCCTTGTCACGGAACACCGCGGCGATCAAACATCACCACTAACCACATCTAGTCAGATTCCTTTGCAACTTGCGCGAGTCGTTCCTCTACCCTTCACTACGCTTTCAAACAACCAAGATGATAAGTTGGTCGAGAGCAACACGCAGAACTAACGATATATATGAGATTGAGGCGAGCAAGTAAAACCACTCCCCGAGAATTCAACTATGTCTACAGTACGTTGTTGAGATACGATGACACTATCAAACAACATCACAGTCCACCCGTCTAGTATTCAAAGACCTACATGGATGAACGGAACCCACTCGTTGAACGACACATTCCCACTATCCCGAAGATCCCCGATAGCTTCATGTAGCGCCCCTGCCGCCTCTCGATAATCTGGCCATGTGCCATTCCGGAACAGGTGCTCGTACACGTCCCTCGCCACGATGGGCGCAACACTATCGCTGATCGACCACATCGTACCAATGGCGCCAGCGTAACCCGCAAATAACATCCCCGCCGCGATATGAATAGCCTCGTCGGAGAGATCCTCGTCACCTGTTGCCGTTTGACATGCAGAAAGAAAGGCAAGCCCACCACGGGACCGTGACAACCCGATGATGTCAGATATTTTCAGGCGACGTTCATTCGCGAGACAGAGTCCACTGTCGGTCGGATCCCTGGCATCCTGGATTCCGTGACATGCAAAATGGACCCAGTCTGCCTCCTTCATCAATCCAAGGACTTCCTCGACAGTTGCGACAGAGGGTTCCAGGAAAGTGGCGCATGCTGAAGGTGAGTTCCTAATGACCTCCTTGATGTGTGCCAACTCGGTGTGCACGCCTGGAAGTCGGGAAAGTGGGCCATCTGTGGGTGGTTGACGAACAGCGAGCAGGCGGAAATCGTCGTCATGTGCCACATTGATGTTGCGTGACGGTGCAAGAATGCTAAGCGTAGGGACATACGATGAGACGACAAAGTCGAATACTTTGTGTCCAGGTGCTGAATGCTCGATGTCATAAAGACCAGCAGCATGGATGGGAAGAAATACGAAAGGGCCTGTCGGACACCAAAAAATGCGTGATAGATCCTCAGGCGTCTGTTCAAAGACACGGATGAACGGATTTTGAATACAAGCAACATGACAACACGTACTGAGAAAGCCAATGCATTTATGACTGGTTCGACGACACATTTCCACAAAGGGGATAAGAACGATTCCCAGGTGCCGCGGTCCCATTTGTCAATATGACCGGTCCTTTCAACATGCGCGTGACGAAGGAAACCTTTTAAGAGGCCTTGGAGATCAATAGATCGCTGGGAAGTGAAATTGGGGAGTGGGACATGAATTACATGATCGACGCCGGAAGGAACGATCAATGCATCACATCGGTGTTTTGCAGCATTAAGGATAACGACCGGTCCGGAGTGTGCTGACGCGCGGAGCTCAGAGAAATCTTTTGGGAGAAGGAACCGCTCGAAACCGGGAAGGCGTCGAATCTCTTGAAGTAGTTGATCTCGTTCAATCGCGAGTGTACGGTGTGTGTCAGCGACTTGCTGCAACGATTGCATCGCACGATGCGTTGCATCATCAGTCGATTCCGAGAAGGTGGACAAAGATTTTTCGCGAGAGGCGCCAGCATCATCTAATGTGGCAGACAGTTCTCGAAGTCTACGGGCATGATCTGGGTGAGCTGACGACAACTCTTCATAAGGGCCGCGAAGGTGAAGCAGCCCCCCCCAAACAATGGAACGTCCTTGCTCGAGCCACTCCACGGCAAGTTCTGGGAATCCCGAGTCCAAAGCTGCAGCTGCAGCCTCGCGCACAAGATCGGCACCTTGCTGGAGTTCTGCGTAACGGTGGGTAAGAGAAAGGCCAATCCATGCAAGTTTGGGAAAGAGGTTGATGGCGATAGCGTATGCACGGAGGAGAGAGGGATGGTGCGTACGTCGCGCACATAATATCCAATTGCGTGATGCACGAAATCGATCACTGATGGGGCCTATGGGAACAGATGAACCATGGGAATACAGGGAAATTGCGTCCTCGAGATCACTCAGCTCCCCGAGGCGCTCAAAACGAGTGAAGAAAGAGATCCCGAGGTTGTTCAGACGACCCGACTTGTCAGGGTGACCATCAGGAATGAGATGAACGGCATCCCTGTGTGTCGAAATGGCATGCTCGAGATCCCTCAGCTCCCCGAGGCGCTCGAAACGAGTGATGAAGGATAGACCGAGGTTGTTCAGACAACCCGGCTTGTCGGGGTGACCATCAGGGGTGAGGTGAACAGCGTCCCCGAGTGTCGAAATCGCATCCTCGAGATCCCTCAGCTCCCCGAGGCGCTCAAAACGAGCTCTGAAGGAGTTCCCCAGGTTGGTCAGACGACCCGGCTTGGAAGGGTGACCATCAGGAGTGAGGTGAAAGACATCCCTGAGTGTCGAAATGGCATCCTCGAGATCCCTCAGCTCCCCAAGGCGCTCAAAACGAGCTCTGAAGGAGTTCCCCAGGTTGTTCAGACAACTCGGCTTGTCAGGGTGACCATCAGGGGTGAGGTGGACAGCATCCCTATGTGTCGAAATGGCATCCTCGAGATCCCTTAGCTCCCCGAGGCGCTCGAAACGACTGATGAAGGAGAGACTGAGGTTGTTCAGACAACTCGGCTTGTCAGGGTGACCATCAGGGGTGAGGTGAACAGCATCCCTGAGTGTCGAAATCGCATCCTCGAGATCCCTCAGCTCCCCGAGGCGCTCGAAACGAGCTCTGAAGGAGAGACCGAGGCCGTTCAGACAACCCGGCTTTTCAGGGTGACCATCAGGGGTGAGGTGAACGGCATCCCTGTGTGTCGAAATGGCATCCTCGAGATTCCTCAGCTCCCCGAGGCGCTCGAAACGAGTGATGAAGGAGAGACCGAGGTTGTTCAGAAGACTCGGCTTGTCAGGGTGACCATCAGGGGTGAGGTGAACAGCATCCCTATGTGTCGAAATGGCATCCTCGAGATCCCTCAGCTCCCCGAGGCGCTCGAAACGAGTGATGAAGGAGAGACCGAGGTTGTTCAGACCAATCGACTTGTCAGGGTGATCACCAGGGGTGAGGTGAACGGCATCCCTGTGTGTCGAAATGGCATCCTCGAGATCCCTCAGCTCCTCGAGGCGCTCGAAACGAGCTCTGAAGGAGTTCCCGAAGCTGTTCAGCAGACTCGGCTTGTGAGGGTGACCATCAGGGGCGAGGTGAACAGCATCCCTGTGTGTCGAAATGGCATCCTCGAGATCCCCCAGCTCCCCGAGGCGCTCAAAACGAGTGATAAAAGAGAGACCGAGGTTGTTCAGACAACCCGGCTTGTCAGGGTGACCATCAGGAATGAGGTGAACGGCATCCCTGTGTGTCGAAATGGCGTCCTCGAGATCCCCCAGCTCCCCGAGACGTAAGAAACGAGCTCTGAAGGAGTTCCCGAGGTTGTTCAGAAGACTCGGCTTGGAAGGGTGACCATCAGGGGTGGGGCGAGCGGCATCCCTGAGTGTCGAAATTGCATCCTCGAGATCCCTCAGCTCCCCAATGTGCTCGAATCGCCGCAATAACGCCGCGCCGAGATTCCCTAGTCCTACGCGGTACCCATCATCCCACATCGAAACAGATCTGACCAAGTTTTGTAAAAGTGTGATTGCTCGTTGGAGGTCCGCTAGATTACCGTATCGTTCGAACCGCTCCAGCAGCGCGAGACTCGAGATCAGAGGGTCCTCGTCTGTTGGCCGTGAACTTGAATCCGGGTCCATTGGCGGTTGCCCTCTTGCGTGGTCAGGGCGAGCTCTATGGCCGACATATAATTGCTGCATGAAAGATACCGCTCGCTTTTCATGACTGTCGTTGGAGCTGAGCTCTGATGCCTCATGTAGTAATGCCTCAACTCGTGCTCCGTCGACATCGTCCCTCTGCTTCTCAAATCGTGCCAAATGCACCGCAGCCAGCTGAACCAATGTGGACGCTCGGTCAGTGTGACCGACAGGACGGGCAGCAAGTGCATCACGATATAAGCCAATGGGGATCTCGTGGCAAGCAAACATCTCCTCGACCTGGCAGAAGATGAGTTTCGCCATAGCCAGGTTCGACTGAGCGGCCGCGCGACAAGGATGGTCAACCGGACAAGTATTGAGTGCCCGCTCAAATTCTGCAATAGAACGCTCCAGGTCTTGTTTCCCCCCGTGCTTCCGGTAGCGCGAGAGAGCACCGTGGCCGTGGTTCGTTGCCTCTTCTACCACATTTGGGATATTTGTGGTTGACTATAGACATGGAATGATCAATGGGGATTGTATTGATAGAAGTCACCTACTTACGCAAAGAGGACCAAGCACCCTCGACGCCAATGAATCGCTGCTCTCGTCATTGCGCTGTTCGATAGTTACAACAATAGATGAACACGGGAATACAATCCCATCATTCTTTGGGAGGAGGGTAAATGCTACGATGATGAGTGCCCAGTTCGTTCCGCAAAATCCTGTCCCACTTACGAACATGTTTTGAACTGCGATCTAATAGTTCTTTCACGGTGATCGTCAACTTTCGCAACCGTTCACCAGCACCCAACATGGGCTGGAAGTCGAAAGATGCATAGACCTCGAGACAAACGGTAGCTGATGGATCTGACGGTCTGTGACCTCTGTGAGCACTAACCTGGGTTGGAGAAGGAGGAGCTCACAACGGGATGGGCCCACTCCATTCGACGACATCGTCACTCGCTGATGAACGCTTGTTTTCAGTTCTCCATTCAAGGCCATTGTGATGCACTACGGTGTAGAAGCCGGCGGGGAGTCGTTGAAGGCCAAGGGCGACACCTGTCGCTCGGATATCTACCTTGTCATTAGCATGCTTTCGACTATGTAGGGAAACGAGTCACGCACCCGTAATGACTATTTTTTTATCTTCGCCCATGTGCGTGACAGCGCTCGACGAAGACGACGACCCTCCCTCCCCCGGTGCTTGGTTTCCCTCTTCTCCTTGCTCCTGTACAGAACCCGGAAGAGAAGGTTCATCCTGTAGATTGCCCTCGTGTCCAGACTCATTCTCTTTCCCATGTTCCTGCACAGGACCAGAAGACGAAAGTCCCTCTTGTGGCTGGTCCTCGGATCCAGATGTCTCACCATTCTCTGGCTCCTGCCCTGCATATTGAGGACATTGTATGCCGTCCTGCAAGATAGATTAATTGATGAGCCAGGAGAGAGCCCTCGAGACCCACAGTCAGTGTGCTACATGGCGGGATGCTTGATTCAGGTTGTGGTCGTTCCCCCCCGGGGCTCGATCTGCTGGTCATTGCTGATTAGACTGTGAAAGCATGCAACGAGGGACTTACATGGAACGCATTGAAGTCCATACTCGCTTCCACAGTAGCCCAAACATTGTCCACGCTGACATCGTTGATTCGTATTGTGGTTGTTCTCGCTCAGTGCTCGGTCTGCGATTCATTTTGACCAAGAAAGTGGGTTGTTAAGTACGACGATCAAGGAGGTGCCGAAGATTTATAACCCCATACCCATGCCGCGTGTACGGTGCAGTGCACGGTGCAGCATTTGAGAGATCCGGAAGTAGTGTGCATATGGCGTGCAACACTGGATGGAAAGCGGTGAAGATTAAATGCAACGAATCCAGTGGAAGGAAGGGCATAACCTTGCGTTCCACTCGATTTGTATCAATGGCAATACCGTGACCGTGCACGTATTCTTGTCGCGAAGAACCGTCCTTCATGGCCTCACAGCTCGGACTCACGAGGAGTCAAAGAATCCAAAGCTATCGACTTGACAAGTGACCAAAGGGTAAAAACGCGCTACTTTACTTGGTGGGCAACGGGACAATGGGCCCCATCAAGACGAGAGAACAGCCTCTACCACTTATCAGGCACTACCTCTGCACAACGGACAATGTATATAAAGAATGGCATCATTCAAAATTCGCCCTCGTTCTCATCTCACGTCTTCTGGCAAGACGTTCACTTCGCTATGGCATTTTCTGGAGCTGGTTCTTCCCATTCGTTTACTTCAACGCCCTGGGATGTTGTCGGGTACAGTCCTTCCACCAGTGCGAGCACGGAGCGTTTTCTGCATATCACGGGTGAAGTGGTACGTTGTACGATCCTCGCCGGTACACCCTCATCTCACCACTCAGAAGACCAATCCAGTACTTCTTGGTATGCATGGTTGCTCTCTTCAACGGCGAGTCTTATTCGGCTTTCTAGAGAACTTCATCGTAGAACACCCTATGGTGCATTCTGCAATCATATTCGGACACGCAAGATACAACGCAGGCGTTATTATTCAACTGGAGGATGGCTACAAGATTGATCCGAGTGACGCAAAGCAAGTAGGAGAGACGAGGATCAAGCTTCAGTAAATCCAGTTCGTGTTACTCGAGAGCTTAATCTCACAGACGCATACAGGCACGTCATCGAACGCGTGAACATGTTTGCACCCCAACACGCTCGGGTTCAGATAGAGGTTTGATTTATACTCTTATGAGGCATTCCAAGATACCAATCACAATTTCTCCAGATGATCCTTTTCGCTGCACTCACGAAACCATTCGTATACCTGCACTTTACAATACTCTAGCTCCGCACCAGCAAATCAATCCCGACACAAAAAAAACGTCTCTCCACCTCACAACGCCATCGTAATCCCCATCAATACCGGCCAGATCACAAACACGAATCGAAATTTGAGCTTCTCCACATCCATACCCCGTCGTCCCGCACTCGCCACGCGTTGTCCCTCGGAAACACCGCCCCCAGGAAGTATTCCCGATGGTGGTGGGACCCCCCCGAGGGTGTCATCGATCCGAATCGGTCGCTCGCACTCGTCGTCGTCGTGATTATGATTCCGGTGGAAACAGCGTCCGTGGCCGTAGGCACTGTCTTAAACCCAGATCCTGCCAACGTACCGGGACCGGTAGTGTTGGTCCCACTCGGCGTCGCCAGCGCTACAGCGCCGCTCCCCATACCCACACTCGCGCACGCACCTGCACTCGCACCCGTACCCGATCCCGTTGTCGTATTCGCAGGTCACATCGCAAGGTCAGCCGAATAAACTACCACGTCGATAGGTTTGCTCGCCGTAAACCGAAGCGTACTGCGCAACCCATCCATCATCGTACAGTCAGCACCTCAGCACAAAGCCCACGGAGAGCTTACCATGCTCCGAGTTGAGCAGTAGCCTGCCGCAACCGCCGCGCGGCGTGCTACAAGAATGTCAAGAGATGTAATGGATTTGGTGCGTGCAAGACATACTCTTTGCGTTGCTCTCTGTAGCTATGCAGATGTGGATCATGTCCCGCTTCCCGGTTTCGATTTCCAGTGGGCCGCACGTCTTCAGAACACGCTGGGGGCATTGCTTGGGCATACTCGTACTGCACGTTTTGACGACGGGAAGGGGAGGCCGGTAATGGGGGTTAGTGGCAGCTGGGAGTCCCTCCTATCTAGCTTGTGGAACGGCATCGTCAAGCCAGTCCTGGATGTATCGGCTTTTTCAGTACGTACTTGTCAAATTTCATGGCTCATTTGTTCATCCCTCTCTGATTAGACTCTCGGGAACCTATCACGCATTTTCTGGTGTCCGACCGGCCCCTTTGCGTTCCTTCTTATCCACGCGGCTGGTTTGTGTGGCATGCAGCATTCCTCGCTAGGACACAAAGTATTCGATTTCGTGGTTTCGTCATATGTCCCGACTCTCACCATCTTCACGCGAGAACCCAATGCCAGCTGCGCCTTCTTGTTGTCTCTCAACCACCCTCTGACGGCCAACCCCAGCTTCAAGGTGTAGCGCAGGAATTGGAACACATCAGCACAGTAGTAGTTGGAAATCCGCCTTCAGCTTGCACTACCATCCTCAAATCTTCTGTCGGCGCCGTAGAGGAAGTACTTGGCATGGTGAAGGATGCGGACTGGGTCCATTTCGCATGCCACGGAATCCAAGATGCCGTAAAGCCAACTGGAGTGGTCTTTGTCTCGCCGATCAACGCCGCTTGAAGATATCAGACATCATCGGGTTGTCGCGTTCCCGTGGTGGGCTTGCCTTTTTATCGGCCTGTCAAACAGCGACGGGCGACGAGGATCTATCCGACGAGGCCATCCATATCGCAGCAGGGATGTTGTTTGCGGGTTACGGTGGAGTCATTGGGTCGATGTGACGGACCAGCGACGGTCTTGCGCCCGTTGTGGCCAGGGATGAGTCTACCAGTTCCTCCTTCGGAACGGCACGAGGCCGGACATCGGGAGGCTGCACGGGCGTTGCACGAAGCCATTGGGCGGCGGGAATTCAGCGTCTTTCGTTACATGGCCTCCATTCATCCATGTAGGTCTTCGACTATTCGAGGTGACTATTGTAGCATGATCCAAGTCGTATGTCAAAAAATGTACTTTACATGGTGTCTCAAGTCAGTCGGACACCCTAGGCACTTGATCTGACAGAGCTGGACATAATCAGCCTATTGATCGAGTCACGGCCCGGCTGGAGCTGCACCTGACAAAGGTTAACCGTGACGCGTTCACCTCATACCACCACCCGCGCCGGTCCACACAACGACCAAAAGTCCACATCCAGGTTAACACGACATTGGCGATAGCCGCAGGGGAGGATAAATAGCCGCGTAACCGTTAGTCCTTGAACTTCAGTCCGTTAACTTATTTCTCTTCACTCGCACCACTGTCTGTAACATGTCTGATGATAACCAGGACACTACTACTACTCAACCCGAACTAACTGCCACTCCAAAGGCACCACGCGTCTCCCAGCGTGCATTCGGTAGTGAATCTACTCCGGCCACACAAAAGTACGGATCAGACTTGCCCTACACTTGTTCCCCGAAATCATTCGAAAAGGCCCGACACCATCTCGGAAAGGAAATGGATGGTCGCTGGTTGGGTGCGATGCCCGTCGATACCTTCCTCAATAAATGCATCCCTGCCACCGAGGAGCCATTACCAGACCTGCCCAGCAATCCATTCGAGAATGTCCCCAACAATGGGACGGAAAATGGGCTATGATCCCTTTGTAGGTACTCATCTGGTCTCAAAACATCAATGTTCTAACAATCTCGTCGTATAGATCACAGTTATCCAAGAATGGATGCCTCACCTTCAGGCTGTCAACACGAGCGCCAAGGGCGACACGGTGAACAAAGTGTACCTCAAGACCGACGTTTCAATCTACAATCGGGTCGACGGCGTGCCACCACCAGATAGGACGAATTTCTCGCAAATGGAACTCTGGATGGTGTTCAAAGCGACGAAAGATGGTGCGGCCTTTCGAGATCCTTGCGCTGACACAGAAGAAGAACGTCCCCTCGCGATCGAATCGGGCTTCTTCACGCCGGACACCGACGAGGGAAGGAAGGCGCGTGGGCAACTGGCATACTACGCCGGTGCTCAGCATAGCCAGCGGTTTCGCCATTTCTCATTTTCTGTCGTCATCCAAGAGGATCATGCACGGTTCCTGCGATGGGACCCTTCCGCCACCGTGGTGACTGCCGAGTTCAACTATCGCACGAACCCAAGGTTAATGGCCGAGTTTTTGTGGCGGTTCGACCACCTCTCTCCTAAGCAGCGGGGTCACGATGTATCAATCCAGCTTGCGAACCTTGCACCCGAGGTCGACGCGCGCGTCAGGGAGAAACTAGGGATCAAGAACAGGGATATCACGCTATACCAGTACGAGGTGCCTGGGTTGATCGGAATGGGCTACGCATATGGACCAAGGTTTCCCACCGAAAATCGATCGCTCGTCAGCCGGTGTACTCGTAGCTCACCCGTTGTTTGGATCCCAAACGAAGACGCGCTCGGCGGCACCAGGTCATGCAGAGAACCTGGCTCCCACAGCGAACAAAACGTGGATCAATCCGTTGGCGAGGATGAAGGGAAGAAAGGGCCGTGGTCTGAGGAAAGAATCATCTACATGAAAGACACTTGGCGATTCCTCTCGGACTTGGCGGACGTCAAGGTGATGCCCGAACACGAGATTTATGAAATACTGCGTCGGCACAAAACTCCCAACATTCCAGAACTTGTGGTTGGTGGGGACGTCGACGGAGGTAGGACGCAAACGCAAGAGCTGGTGAATATTCCATGGCTGTGTGTGCAGACGAGGATCTCCCCATATCAACACTACCGACTCGTGCATGGGATCGTAGGACATCCACTTTTCCAGTTTAACTGCACAAAACAGCTTGTCACGGCTGTCTGCTCTATTACAATTTCCAAACGGTACACTGACATATAAACATAGCGCATTCGCATGCAGTGAATTACGCAAAGCTCTTGCACCGTGATATTAGCGCCGGGAATATCATTCTAACAGACGAGGGGAAGGGTCTACTGATCGATTGGGAAATGGCGAAGAAGATGGACGAGCGTGGGAGCAGGCGCCCCGATCGCACGGTAAGCCATCCATCCGGTGCAATATGGTTCGATCATGGCCTTATTTTCGTCAGGGAACCTGGCAATTCATGTTTGCAAATCTCCTTCAGCAGCCCGGCAAGTTTCACACCGTCACAGACGATCTCGAGTCCTTCCTGCACGTTCTTGCATGGACGACTCTCCGCTATGTTCCTGCTATTGAGTCTTATGGCGCTGGACGTCGTGGTAAAGACCTAGCCAGCTTTGATGAGCATGATGAGATGGAAGGACATTGCCACGAGGGTGGCCACCTAAAGGGCTTGCTCCTGGCTGCAGGCAAATATCCATCCCCGTCTTTTCAGCCTGGATGCAAGATCCCACTCTTTGAGCTCCTGCAAGAATTGAGGAAGCCATTCAAGTCGTTCTACACGGATCCCCCCACCGATGCAGACCGGAAGAAGATCGCGGCCCTCTTCGACAGACTAGACTTGAAGCTGATGAAACTGTATCTCGAAATCGAAGAATATGATCAAGACACCGCATGCCTAGAATCGCCTACTTGGTTCATTGACACGATCAAGATGGCTCTAGACAAGCAGGAATGGCCTACCGACGACACGGCCGACAGAAACCTACGCACCACTTTCCCTCGTGAAACGCCACGTCAGGAACAAATCAGGACTAGCCATCGTCAACGCTCACAAGCCATGTGGAGCGACTTGAAAGCGTTGCCGAGTAGCTCGAAGCGCGCGGCGAGTCCGACACCAGGGCCTAGTTCGAAACGTCGTCGTGGCATGCCCACTGCATCTGGGACTCAGTGTTGATTGCGGGTTGGATTGCGTCTTGCTCTCTGACTGTAAGATATATTATATTCTGCGGCTTGACACGAGTACATGTTTCCCCTTTCCTTTGATCGCACACAATATATAAACACGGGCGTTGGACAAAGCTATTGGAGGCTTCGAGAGAGTGGAGATCCAGCGTCGTGCGTCACATGGCTTTCGTTCATCCATGTAGGTCTTTGAATATTCCGCCCGAGAGTGATTAGTATGATCCAAGTCGTACTTCAAAAATGTTGGCTCTACTCGGTTGATCACCATATGCATCACAATCGTTCAGAGCTCTATTAGACACGTTCCCGACCGACATATCACCTTTGGGGTGAGGTCTGACAGCGTAGTGATTCGTTATGCTAGACAACGTGCTGCCGAGCACACAACTCGGATACGACACCTAGTGCGCTGTGTGCTCGTGCACGAATCGTCCACTACCCGTGTATGCATATACACTCCCCTTCACGCGCACATATCTCACCTTGCACGACCGGGAAGATCTAATGGCGTACACCATACATGTTTATTGACGGGCGCTGCACTGCATGACCCACAATATATGTCAATCCTGACCGTGAGTGGGCTGGTATGTTCAGAGTAGCAAGCATTAGCGGACGATTGATCGCGTCGTCATATAGCCTGCGAGTCTAGTCGTCGATCATCGATCATATCTGGGGCGTGGATGATCGATGAGGTATGATGGATTACAAGGAACGAGATCGGACGGACTCAAGAATACTGTACAAGCACATTTAGATACGATGATACGATGGCAGTCCTGAAGACGCTGTGTTAGAGTCTGTTGTCAGACACCTGGGTGAAGGACATCAGCATCTGGAGTTCTGCCACGCAAGCACATCCTACGTACCCAATACTAAACGCTGACTGACAGCATCCTTGACCCGCCTGAATATATCATCCCAGCGGTCCTTGTAGGGCTCCCAGCCCAGGCGTCTCAACGTGACCCTACTAGACCACGCACGCAAGTGAAAGTTAGGCGGAGGCTCTATAGCAGTAAGGAAAGCAGCGACAGCCTGGACAGATTCTGCTTCGATAACTGAGTCGAGGACGTTGAGGTGAAAGTTCCGTGGCAACCTCAATGCAAAGTTCGCACCAGTCGGGGGCAGTTCGGTATAACCTCGCGTGTCCATGGCGAGGGCGACAGTTCTGAGCGACCGACACTTTTGCAGAAGTTGTACCAGTCCATTTGGTGTAACCCCGACTAGCGTGTTCCAACCCCAATCAGGATTTATTTCGAGTTGTTTCAAGTCTGGCCATGCCGACGCCATTGCTAGCACGTCGTTGTCCGTCAGGCACACATTCCATTCAAGACTGAGGCATATGCGATGGAGATTACTGAAACGCCATGCATGGCTGCAAGTCTGCTAGGAGAAGTGCGGGAACCTCCGAGTGAATGATATCACGTGCGGGACCCAATTGATTCAATGAGAGATCGATCATGGTATGACCAGTATTGGATGTTTGAATGCCAGTGAAGAAAGAGGCAAGATCCCGTCTCGAAGGGCAGCTGTGAAACTCGGCAATAAAATCTTTGATAACGGGCAGCCGGATCCAAGAGAGCAAATGTGAAATCGGGTCCAAGGATGGATGTTGCAAGAGTACCAAGCGCAGGAGGTTGGAGAAGGAAAGGGTTGGGTGACAATCTGGTAATACGACGATCTGCTTGAAGGAAAGTTGAGTCAACGCAGGCATACGAGAGAGATGCGCCAGAGCGTTCACGTCCAGGGAGATCGCAGGGCAATGTACAATCTGGAGGTTTCCCCACCGGCAGATACAACTGGAGACCAATTTGTTGAATGTGAAATCAGATTGACCCAAGAGGTAAAGGTCTCTGATATCTGAGAACTCGGAAAACGACCAAAGAGAATCCTGAAACCAATGTAGCTCTTCGTGCATGAATTCCAGGTAAATCAGAGATGGGAAGGGAAGGTTCAACAGAGGCGTGTGTTTAAGTAATGTCTGCATAGTCGCAAGTCAGATTGCGGAGGTTCGGGAAGAGTGGCTCGGCCGTAGGAGGGTTCGAGAGGACTCTGATGGATTTCTTGTCGAGTCCACACCCGAACTGGCCTATGGTTCGAATGCGACGCGTGTAACCGCGGAGGATGTCCCACTCTGTCAAGGTAAGCGGTCTGCTGAATGAACACTAAACGTGGGGGAAATGAACGATATTCAAGATCAAACGACGTGTAATAAATACTTGAAATCATTTTACCTCGTGTTTGCTTCGGGACAATTGATGGGATGCCTCCGGAAGACATCGCGTGAGAGGGGATGGGTCATACAACTCTTCCCAGAGAAGATCCAGGGCTGGTTCTTCAAATGCGCGACATGTCCTAGCCAGAGATGCTAAAAGGGGTCGATCTGTTGTTGTCAAGCCAAGCGTTGGCACTTCACAGTGACCAAAGATATCCAAAAGGATCTCTTGTATCCAGAGCGCGCGATGCATTGTTCAAGTCTGCCGGTAGATATAGAGTAGCCAACGTTGGACGCAATTACTATACAAACAACAGTCCGTGAAGTGGGGGAGGGCAGAATCTAAGCTGAAGGCGAGGAAAGCGACGGTCCCGCACAGCCCGTGTCAAAAATTGCGTAATCATAGTACTGGGACCATCAGCCACCGACATCTCCAAAGTTCGCTCAACGACATCAACGACCACGGAGCATCGAAAAGTGGTGGCCATTGGGACGGATGATGATAAAACAACAATAACATAATAGTCCATCAGAATCTTCAAAGACCTACATGGATGAACAGAACCCACTCATTGAACGACATTTCGCCACTCCCGATAGCTTCCTGCGGCACCCATGCAGCCTCATGATAATCCGGCCTCGTGCCATTCCGGAACAGGTGCTCGTACATGTCCCTTGCCACGATAGGCGCAACCTTATCGCTGATCGACCACATTGTACCAATGACGCCAGCCCGCAACAACATTCCCACTGCGATATGGACGGCCTCGTCGGAGAGACCCTCGTCACCCGTCGCAGTTTGACACGCAGAAAGAAAGGTAAGCCCACCACGGGACCGCCGTGACAACCCGATATTTTCAGGCAGCGGCGAGACAGAGTCCGCTGTCGGTCGGATCCGTAGCATCCTGGATTCCATGGCACGCGAAATGAACCTAGTCCGTCTCCTTCATCAACCCGAAGACTTCCTCGACAGAGGATTCCAGGAAGGTGGCGCATGCTGAAGCTGAGTTGATTACTTCCTTGATGTGTGCCAACTCGGTGTGCATGCCTGGAAGTCGGGAACGTCGACCCTCTGTGGGTGGCTGACGAACAGCGAGCAGGCGGAAATCGCCGTCATATGCCACATGGAACGCTGAGCGTAGGGACATACGACGAGACGACAAAGTCGAATACTTTGTGTCCGGGTCCTGAATACTTGGCATCATAAAGACCAGTAGCATGGATGGGAAGAAATACGAAAGGACCCGTCGGACACCAAAAAATGCGTGATAGATCCCCAGGCGTCTGTTCAGAGACCCAGATGAATGAATTTTGTATACAAGCGACACGACAACACATACTGAAAAAGCCAATGCATCGATGACTGGTTCGACGAGACATTTCCACAAGGGGGATAAGAAGGATTCCCAAGTTCCGCGGTCCAATTTTTCCTGTCCTTTCAACAAGGGCGTGGTGAAGAAAACTTTCCAAGATGCGCTGGGGATCAATAGATCACTGGAAAGAACGATCAATGCATCACATCGGGTATCCGCAGCGTTGAGGACAACGACCAGTCTAGAGCTGTGATCTTGCTTAATCGCAAGGGTACATACGCAGCCTATCGGCCACACGTTCCATGATGCACTCCAGTTTGAGTGGTTTCCAAAAGCGAAGAGAAGGACCCTGTGTCGAAATAACATGGTTGAGATCGCTCAGCTCCCCGAGGCGCTCGAGGCGAATGGTGAAGGAGATCCCGAGGTTGTTCCGAGGTTTTTGTGTTCTGGACTCATTTTGTTGAGCTTTCTTCTTGGCGACCTCGACGAACGCACCAACACGCCGACGCCGACGACAGAATTCGAACACATTTCATGTTGTTTTGTACGGTGTAGTGAAGAAACGAATAGGTCGAGAGGGCGGTCGCAAAGTGTGTTAACATCATCGCCGACGCGGTAAGGATATCCCAGTGCGAGACCGCCATCAGCGCTTTCGATGCATCGAACCGGTGGACGTACGCCAAGCTCCGCTCTCAGTTTCTGCAACCTGGAAGCGAAACAAGCCGTCAATGCAGACAAGGTGGAGAGGGAGCCACGAATGGACATAGTACGACGTGAGTACCGTCTTTTCGGTCGTCTGAAGACTCTGAACAGAACCAGAACATCATGTGATCGATTATCCGTTCCTACGTTCCCGCTCGACATCGTCTACCTCCGATCCTGAAAACGGCTTCCCGGGAGCCCGCTCGATGCATGGTCTCGTCCCCTTTGTCGCACGTACAACTGCGACTCCGAGCGCATCCTCGTCGTACTGCTGCGTCACAGAGAGGGACGCCTCGTCGGTCGGACACGCTGGGGCTGCCGTCTTTTGGGACGACTCGTAACTGCTCCTTGTCGCGCCTACACCCGTGTCCACATCCACAAGCTTGGAATCGCGGCGAGGGTACGTAGCAAATCCCATTGTCAAACCGATCACGCCAACGCCGCGTTCCGTGCCCTAGGTACCCGAACCTCGCGGCTGGTTCCCGCCCGTGTCGTACATCCGCGATGGAAAAACGTGGGTTGTACTCACCGAGGGACTACTCTCATCCAACGAACGGAGCGGTCAGGTGTGGGTCCGAGATGTCGAGCTGAGACCAAGCACGTCGTACAAGTACAAGGAAAAGAATGGAACATGAATAGCGTATGGATAACGTGTGTACCATGATGTCTCTCTGATATGCAATGTACAGCGTATATGCACACTCTCATCTTGCTTGCTCGAGAACCGAAAACTTATCTTGTCCGAACGGAGCATCGCCTCGATCAAACATCAATGCATCATGTACATGCATCACATCTAGTACCCAGATTCCTCTCCAACTTGCGCGAATCGTTCCTCTACCCGAGTGTGTACTTACACACTGGCACCCCCTTCACTACGCTTTACTTTAAACAACCAAGATGATGAATTGGTCGGGAGTAACATGCAGAGCTAACGATATATATACAGAGATTGAGGTAAACAGATAAAACCACTCCCCAAGAATTCTACCATGTGTACAGTATTGTTGATACTATGAAATTATCAAACAACATCACAGTCCATCCGTCTAGTATTCAAAGACCTACATGGATGAACGGAACCCACTCGTTGAACGACACATTCCCACTATCCCGAAGATCCCCGATAGCTTCGTGCAGCGCCCATGCAGCCTCCCGGTAATCCGGCCTTGTGCCATTCCGGAACAGGTGCTCATACACGTCCCTCGCCACGGTGGGCGCAACACTATCACTGATCGACCACATCGTACCAATGACACCAGCATAACCTGCAAACAACATCCCCGCCGCGATATGGATAGCCTCGTCGGACAGATCCTCGTCGCCTGTCGCCGTTTGACATGCAGAGAGAAAGGCAACCCCACCACGGGACTGTGACAACCCGATGATGTCAGATATTTTCAGGCGGCGTTCATTCGCGAGACAGAGTCCGCTGTTGGTCGGATCTCTGGCATCCTGGATTCCGTGGCACGCGAAATGGACCCAGTCTGCCTCCTTCATCATCCCAAGGACTTCCTCGACAGTTCCGACAGAGGGTTCCAGGAAAGTGGCGCATGCTGAAGGTGAGTTCCTAATGACCTCCTTGATGTGTGCCAACTCGGTGTGCACGCCTGGAAGCCGGGAAAGTGGGCCATCTGTGGGTGGTTGACGAACAGCGAGCAGGCGGAAATCGTCGTCATGTGCCACATGGATGTTGCGTGATGGCGCAAGAATTCTGAGCGTAGGGACATACGACGAGACAACAAAGTCGAATACTTTGTGTCCAGGTACTGAATACTTGGCATCATAAAGACCAGCGGCATGGATAGGAAGAAATACGAAAGGGCCTGTCGGGCACCAAAAAATGCGTGATAGATCCCCAGGGGTCTGTTGAAAGACCCAGATGAACGGATTTTGAATACAAGCGATATGACAACACGTACTGAGAAAGCCAATGCATCTATGACTGGTTCGACGACACATTTCCACAACGGGGACAAAAACGATTCCCAGGTGCCGCGGTCCCATTTGTCAATTTGACCGGTCCTTTCAACATGCGCGTGACGAAGGAAACCTTTTAGGAGGCCCTGGAGATCAATGGATCGCTGGGAAGTGATATTGGGGAGTGGGACATGAATTACATGATCGACGCCGGGAAGAACAATCAATGCATCACATCGGTGTTTTGCAGCATTGAGGATAACGACCGGTCCGGAGTGTGCTGACGCACGGAGCTCAGAGAAATGTTTCGGGAGAAGGAACCGCTCGAAGCCAGGAAGGCGTCGAATCTCTTGAAGTAGTTGATCTCGTTCGATTGCGAGTGTACGGTGTCTATTAGCTTCTTGCTCCAACGTCAGTGTGGCACGTTGCATTGCATCATCAGTCAATTCCGAGAAGGTGGACAAAGATTTTTCACGTGAGGCACCAGCTTCATCTAATGCGGCAGATAGTTCCCGAAGTCTACGGGCATGATCTGGGTGAGCTGACGACAACTCTTCATAAGAGCTGCGAAGCTGAAGGAGCTCCCCCCAAACAATGGAACGTCCTTGCTCAAGCCACTCCACGGCAAGTTCTGGGAATCCCGAGTCCAAAGCTGCAGCTGCAGCCTCGCGCACAAGATCGGCACCTTGCTTGAGTTCTGCGTAACGGTGGGTAAGAGAAAGGCCAACCCATGCAAGTTGGGGAAGGAGGTTGATGGCAATAGCGTATGCACGGAGGAGAGAGGGATGGTGCGTACGTCGCGCACATAATATCCAATTGCATGATGTACGAAATCGATGATTGATAGGGCCTATAGGAACAAATGAACCATGGGAATACAGGGAAATTGCGTCCTCGAGATCCCTCGGCTCCCCAAGGCGCTCGAAACAAGCACTGAAGGAGATCCCGAGGTTGTTCAGACGACTCGGCTTGTCAGGGTGACCATGAGGGGTGAGCTGAACGGCATCCCTGAGTGTCGAAATGGCATCCTCGAGATCCCTCAGCTCCCCGAGGCGCTCGAAACGAGTTCTGAAGGAGTGACTGAGGTTGTTCAGACGACCTGGCTTGTCAGGGTGACCATCAGGGGTGAGCTGAACGGCATCCCTGTCTGTCGAAATCGCATCCTCGAGATCCCTCAGCTCCCCGAGGTGCTCAAAACGAGCCCTGAAGGAGTTCCCAAGGTTGTTCAGACGAGTCGGCTTGTCAGGGTGACCATCAGGGGTGAGGTGAACGGCATCACTGTCTGTCGAAATGGCATCCTCGAGATCCCTCAGCTCCCCGAGGCGCAAGAAACGAGCTCTGAGGGAGAGACCGAGGTTGCTCAGACAACTCGGCTTGTCGGGGTGACCATGAGGGGTGAGCTGAACGGCATCCCTGTGTGTCGAAATCGCATCCTCGAGATCCTTCAGCTCCCCGAGGCGCTCGAAACGAGTGATGAAGGAGATCCCGAGGTTGCTCAGACGATTCGGCTTGTCAGGGTGACCATCAGGGGTGAGCTGAACGGCATGCCTGTGTGTCGAAATGGCATCCTCGAGATCCTTCAGCTCCCCGATGCGCTCGAAACGACGGATGAAGGAGTTCCCGAGGTTGTTCAGACGACCTGGCTTGTCAGGGTGACCATCAGGGATGAGCTGAACGGCATGGCTGTGTGTCGAAATGGCATCCTCGAGATCCTTCAGCTCCCCGAGGCGCTCGAAACGAGCCCTAAAGGAGTTCCCGAGGTTGCTCAGACAAGCAGGCTTGTCAGGGTGACCATCAGGGACGAGGTGAACGGCATGGCTGTGTGTCGAAATGGCATCCTCGAGATCCCTCAGCTCCCCGAGGCGCAAGAACCGAGTGATGAAGGAGAGACCGAGGTTGTTCAGACGACTCGGCTTGTGAGGGTGACCATCAGGGGTGAGATGAACGGCATCCCTGTGTGTCGAAATCCCATCCTCAAGATCCCTCAGCTCGCCAAGGCGCTTGAAACGACGGATGAAGGAGTTCCCGAGGCTGTTCAGACGACTCGGCTTGTCAGGGTGACCATGAGGGGTGAGCTGAACGGCATCCCTGTGTGTCGAAATCCCATCCTCGAGATCCCTCAGCTCGCCGAGGCGCTCGAAACGAGTGATGAAGGAGAGACCGAGGTTGTTCAGACCACTCGGCTTGTCAGGGTGACCATCAGGGGTGAGGTGAACGGCATCCCTCTGTGTCGAAATGGCATCCTCGACATCTCTCAGCTCCCCGAGGCGCAAGAAACGAGCTCTGAGGGAGAGACCGAGGTTGCTCAGACGACTCGGCTTGTCAGGGTGACCATCAGGGGTGAGACGAACGGCATGTCTGTGTGTCGAAATGGCATCCTCGAGATCCCTCAGCTCCACGAGGTGCTCGAAACGAGTGATGAAGGAGAGACCGAGATTGTTCAGACAACTCGGCTTGTCAGGGTGACCATCAGGGGTGAGGTGAACGGCATGCCTGTGTGTGGAAATGGCATCCTCGAGATCCCTCAGCTCCCCGAGGTGCTCGAAACGAGTGATGAAGGAGAGACCGAGATTGTTCAGACAACTCGGCTTGTCAGGGTGACCATCAGGGGTGAGGTGAACGGCATCCCTGAGTGTCGAAATGGCATCCTCGAGATCCCTTAGCTCCCCGATGTGCAAGAATCGCCGCAATAACGCCCCGCCGAGATTGCCTAGTCCTACGCGGTACCCATCATCCAAAATCGAAACAGATCTGACCAAATTTTGTAAAAGTGTGATTGCTCGTTGGAGGTCCGCTAGATTACCGTATTGTTCGAACCGATTCAGCAGCGCGACACTTGAGATCCAAGGGCCCTCGTCTGTTAACCGTGAACTTGAATCCGAGTCCACTGGCGATTGCCCTCTTGCATGGTCAGGGCGAGCTCTATGGCCAATATATAGTTGCTGCATGAAAGACACAGCTCGCTTTTCATGACTGTCATCGGAGCTGAGCTCTGATGCCTCATGTAGCAATGCCTCAACTCGTGTTCCATCGACATCGTCCCTCTGCTTCTCAAATCGTGCCAAATGCACCGCAGCCAGCTGAACCAATGTGGACGCTCGGTCAGTGTGACCGACAGGACGGGCAGCAAGTGCATCGCGATACAAGCCAATGGGGATCTCGTGGCAAGCAAACACGTCCTCGCCCTGGCAGAAGATGAATTTCGCCATAGCCAGATTCGACTGAGCGGCCGCGCGACAAGGATGGTCAACCGGACAAGTATTGAGTGCCCGCTCAAACTCTGCAATAGAATGCTCCAGGTCTCGTTTCTTCCCGTGCTTCCGGTAATGTGAGAGAGCGCCATGGCCGTGGTTCGTTGCATCTTCTACCGCGTTTGGGGCGTTTGTGGTTGACTATAGACACAGAATGATCAATGAGGATCGTATTAACACTTGAAGTCGTCTGCTTACCCAAAGAGGACCGAGCACCCTCGGCGCCAATGAATCGCCGCTCTCGTCATATGTGCGCCGTTCGACAGATACAACAATAGACGAACACGGGAATACAATGTCGCCATCCTTTGGGGAAAGAATAAATGCTGCCAACGGTGTAATTACCCAGACGTTGTGCAAAATGCCGTCCCACTTACGAATATGTTTTTCACTGTGGTCTAACAGTTGTTTCACGGTGATCGTCAACTTTCGCAAGCGTTCACCAGCACCCAACATGGGCTGGAATTCGAAAGATGCATAGACCTCAAGACAAACGGTATCTGATACATCTGACGGCCTGCAACTTCTGTGAGCACTAACTTGGGTTGGAGAACGAAGAACTCACAACGGGATCGGCCCACTCCATTCGACGTCATCGTCACTCACTGATGAACGCTTGTTTTCGGTTCTCCACTCAAGGCCGCTGTGATGTACTACGGCGTAGAAGCCGGCGGGGAGACGTCGAAGGCCAAGGGCGACACCTGTCGCTCGGATATCTACCTTGTCATTAGCACGCTTTCGACTGTGTAGCGAAACGAATCACACACCCGTAATGACTATTTCTTTATCTTCGCCCGTGTGCATGACAGCACTCGACGAAGACGACGACCCTCCCTCTCCTGGTGCTGGGTTTCCCTCCTCTCCTTGCTCCTGTACAGAACCCGGAAGAGAAGGCTCGTCCTGTGGATTGTCCTCGTGTCCAGACTCTTTCTCTTTCCCATATTCCTGCATAGGACCAGAAGATGAAGGTCCCTCTTGTGGCTGGTCCTCGGATCCGGATTTCTCACCATTCTCTGGCTCCTGCCCTGCATATTGAGGACATTGTATGCCGTCCTGTAAAATAGATCAATTAATGAACCAGGAGAGAGCCCTCGCAACCCACAGTCAGTGTGCTACATGGAGGGGTGCTTGATTCAAGTTCAGGTTGTGGTCGTTCCCCCCCGGCGCTCGATCTGCTGGTCATTGCTGATTAGACTGCGAAAGCATGTAATGAGGGATATACCTGGAAAGCATTGAAGTCCACGCTCGCTTCCACCATGAACTGAATCTTGTCCACATCAATGTGCTTGGTTCATGTTGCGGTCGTTCCTCTCCAGTGCCCGATCTACCCGCCATCACTACTTAGAACCGGGTACTGTCAAAGCATGGAAAGAGGGACATACATGGAATGTCGTGAAGCCCATACTCGCTTCCACAGTAGCCCAAACTTTGTCCACGTTGACATCGCTGATTCGTACTGTGGTTGTTCTTGCTCAGTGCTCGGTCTGCGATTCATTTTGACCAAGAAAGTGGGTTGTTAAGTACGACGAAGGAGGTACCGAACGTTTATAAACTCATGCCCATGCACATGTCGCGTGTACGGTGCAGTGCACGGTGCAGTATTTGAGATTTGAGTGATGTGGCATGCAACACTGGATTGAAAAGCAGTGAAGATTAAATTTAACGAACACCTGGCAGCGTTGTAACTTACTTGCTAATATTAACCCGACTTTCCATTGAGTTCCACTCGATTTGTATCATAGATCCAGACCGGGAAATGAGCAGTAGCAACACTGCAGTAAGGGAAAAAACACACTGGGTGCTTAGACACCCCCATTCAATTCATTAGTACTTTCACAGCAAATCGAACCTTGGCCACTGCGGGGCATGCAGGACGCGGCATAAATAGAGTCATGAGGACGTGATCGATTGAAGGTCCATGTTTTGCCTTGTTGGAGTGACCCTCGTCGCCCATCGCCGTCTGACAGTAAGCAAGCCCACCACGGGAACGCGACAACCGGATGACGTCTGATTTTTGACGGAACGGTAAATCGACTCCGTGGAAAGTTCGGTGCGGGCAGTGCGGGCAGTGCTGTGTATCCTTGGCAATACCACTGTGCACGTATTCTAGTCGCATAGCAAAAAACCGTTTTTCTGGAAGAACCGTTCCTCATGGCCTCACAGCTCGGACTCGCGAAGAGTCAAAGAACTCAAAGCTATCAACTTGGCTAGTGGCCAAAGGGTAAAAACGTGCTGCTTTGCTTGGTGGGCAGCGGGACAATGGGGCCCCCATCAAGACGAGAGAACAGCCTCCACCACCTATCAGGCACCAGCTCTGCCCAACGGACAATTCGGGCGCCACGTACAATATATAAAGAATGGCAGCCCTCGTTCTCATCTCACGTCTTCTGGTAAGACGTTCACTTCGCTATGGCGTTTTCGGCAGCTGGTTCTTCCCATTCGTTTTCTTCAACGCCCCGGGATGCTGTCGGGTACAGCCCTTCCACCAGCGCGAGCACGGAGCGTTTTTTGCATATCACGGGTGAAGTGGTACGTTGTACGATCATCACTGATACACCCTCATCTCACCGCTCAGAAGACCAATCCAGTACTTCTTGGTATGCATGTGCTGTTGCTCTCTTCAACGACGAGTCTTATTCGAGTTTCTAGAGAATTTCATCGTGGAACATCCCATGGTGCATTCTGCAATCATGTTTGGACACGCAAGGTACAACGCAGGCGTTCTTATTCAACTGGAGGATGGCTACAAGATCGATCCGAGTGATGCAAAGCAAGTGGGAGAGACGAGGAACAAGCTTCAGTAAATCCAGTTCACGTTACTCGTGAGCTTAATCCCACACACGCACACAGGCACGTCATCGAACGCGTGAACATGTTTGCACCTCAACATGCTCGGGTTCAGAAAGAGGTTTGACTTATACCTTGCGAGCCATTCCAAGATATATCATCACACCTTTTCCAGATGATCCTTTTCGCTGCGCTCACGAAACCATTCATATATACCCATCTCAACCCACCCCGGGTAAACAGAAACGACACCCTAGCCCAATACAACGACGAAATTAATGCCCTTTACAATACTCTAGCTCGAGCTGCGTCCGTAGCAATGAAACCACCCAAGGTTTGGAGTCCCAAGAACTCCTTAGTTTATGTGCGGGGAATCATAGTTGCCGTGTTGGGCAGGAAGCTCAATGACGACGCCGACTTGTTCGACTACGGGATAGATAGGTATGTGTTTCTCAGTCGCTGGCCGTGACCCTGCGGACTCTTTACCCATTCTCCGTAGCATACAAGCAACACGGATTCGGATAACACTCTTTCACGCCCTTCAGAGCACAGCGAAAACCGACACCCGAAGGCTCTCAGGAAACATCGTTTATCAATACCCGACCATTGCTGGTCTCGCCACTTTTGCAGCTCGTACTGCGCTAGCATGTTTCCGCCATAGAACCGAGTCGAGTCTAACGCGTTGTCTCGAGATGACCAAGATAGTCCAGTCTCACGCCCTGAACTTTCCAAAACACCGACCTTCGATGCAGTCACCTGCTGATGACGTCGTCTTGATCACTGGCACGACGGGCCTCCTTGGCTCCAATCTACTAGCGCAGCTCTTGCAGAATCCGAAGGTCACGCGCGTCTATGCTCTCAATCGCAGGAAGAGCAGACCAGGATCTAGCGTGGAAAGACAGGCAGCGTTACTACAAGCGTCTGGGTTGAACTATGCTCTGGCTCGTGATCCAAAGTTGACGTTCCTCGAGGCAGACGCGAGTCGTGACCACCTTGGTTTATCTCAACAACTCTACGAACAGGTACTTTGGACCGACTTGAGGTACATGTCTTGGTAGACTAACGGCTCTGGCTTGCAGCTTCTCTCCTCCGTAACCCACATCGTGCATAACGCATGGTTGTCTACGTCCGATGATCAGCTGCCCCTCAGTATCTTTGATGGTAGTTTTCGCATGCTGCGCAACCTCGTGGATTTCGCCCTTTCCAGCCCCCTTCCAGCCCCACCCCGCCTGTTATTCATAGGCTCGACAGACACGCTCCGAGGTGCATCTGAGGGTTCCCCAGAAGGGGCAGCTGCCCTCGAAGGACCGGTCGGCGCATGCGATGCAGCTGGCGGCGCATATGGCGAGTCAAAGTGGGTAGGCGAAGAGATCCTCGCAGTCGCCGCCTCCGAAACGCCTCTCCGGCCTATCATCATCCGGGTAGGTCCACTCTGCGGCGCATCCAACGGGCGCTGGCGTGAAGAAGCCCATTTCCCAATGATCGTCCACCTCGGCGTCACATTAGGGGCACTCCCCAAAATCGACGAGGTACGTGTCTCCCCTCCGCTCATGGATCATGCGCACCTTCTCACCCCACACACAGGTCGTCCATTGGATGCCAGTACACACCGCAGCTCGAGCCATCGCCGAGACGCGTAACGCCCAGTCAACCCATCTCCACGTCACCCACCCCCACCCTGTCTCCACCCTCGTCCTCCTACGCACCATCAGCGACCACCTTCACCTCCCACTCGTCCCCCTCGCCGAATGGACCGCTAGACTCGAGATGCACGTGCACACGGCACCGCTCCCCACGTCGTCCTTGAAACTCGAGGACCCGGCGCTGACACTCCTCCGACACCTCCGTGCACGCGCGCACGAGCCAACGCGCATATTCGGGTTCGACCACGCCCGGATCGCAACCGACAAGGCGTGGCACGCCTCGCCAACGTTGCAAGGAGGCACGAGAGCACTGGGACACGAGGACGTCGGACGATGGCTACAGCATTGGCAGGAATCGGGCATGATGTCTTGACGCGTGGTCACGCCGGGTATGTACCTTGCTACATAGGACGCGTTGGTTGTATTACGTGGTATGACATTCTCTAGGATAAAGCCCTAATAATAAGATGGACCTTTTGACCCTCGTTCATATCACAGTTCGTTTCGTTCACTCCCCGGATGATCGACGCGATGGCACGTCATGACGGCAGCGGGCCCCTTGGACCTGGTGAGGTTCGTTTTTCGTAGCTTCAATCTGTTACCGGCAGCAAATATTAAATTCACCGGACCCCCACTGTGACTACATCTGTGTCGACATGGCCCCGCTTGTTCACTTCCGAGCTGGCCCTATGATAGTACCCCATCGACGAGCTACTACACTCTCTGGGATTCCGTGTTTGTACAGTACATTTTTGAGATACGACGATACGATGACACCATCATAGTCCACCCGAACCTACATGAATGAATGGAACAAACGACACTTCGCTACACTCGAAGACGCCAGACAGCTTCGTGCAGCGCTCGTGCAGCATCCCGATAGTCCGTCCTCGTGCAGTTGCAAAACAGTAATGTTCCTCGCCACAACATCAATGATCGACCCATCATAACACGCAAGCAAAACTGCTGCGATATGGGTCACCTTATCTGTGAGACCCTTGCCGTTTGACAAGCCGACAAAAAGGCAAGCCGATGATGTGTTACACGTTCAAACGGCGTCCGTTAGCTATACGGGAAGGCTTGATGGAGGAGAGAAGGATGGGGCATACATCGAGTACATAATATCCGTGATGCACGAAATGGAAATTGTGCCTCCGAGATCGCTCATCTCCCCGAGGCGCACGAAACGAGTGATGAAGGAGTTCCCGAGGTCGTTCAGCACGTCATGCTTGTGAGGATGAGGGTGGATAGCTATTGTATAAAGTTCGGCTTCTTCCGCTGGTGTTTTCTCACGCCTGCACCCCCGTCCCAGAACCCCACGCCGGCACATATCAACAACCTCTATGTCTGGGCAGTTGTGGTGGTGTAGACTGGTCCCCGCTTTGATCGCTTCCAAGTGGAAAGCCTCGCGCGAGACACTCGAGACACCAAGCACGGCAACGATCGCTAGGGAATCTCTCCCTGCCGTCAACAATGACTCGGATGCAGCGCCCATTGAGAAGCTTAGACTACCACGTCTCTGCAGTATCCCACATCCCTCGTTGTCTGTCAGCCGATACCGCAGGGAAAGTTATATATTCGTGCAGGATGTCCAGCGTGGGGCCGACTCGCCACTTTGCACGCCTACAACCTCGCCATTGATACATGGGGTCGCAGACGCATCCGCCCAACTCGTCCTATTCGGTTTGGAGGTCATTTTTATTTTCTCAATAGTATGCTCCCGCTTTACATGCCCAGCACTGACACTTGGCCGATAGTTCTACCCTCCCCGATCCCGAACACGGGTTCCCAGGAGCCCGCCAAGTACACGGTCTCGTTCCATTTGTCACACGTATAGACGCAACTCCGGAGCGCATTCCTGTCGCACTATTGCATCACGGCGAGAGGGACGCCTCATCGGTCAAACATGCCGGTGAGGGTGTTTCTTGGGGATGCCGCGTGGTTGCTCATCGTCCCGCCCACGGCCACGTACATCGAACCCAGGATTGGAATGAAAACAATTGCAGGTACATAGCGCATCCCATCGTCCAATCGAGTACGCCGATGCGTTCTCTGCATTAGGTACCGCCTTGCCCGACACACGTGGCTTGTCCCCCCCACGTCGTACGTCCGCGATGGAAAACCGAGGGTCGTACTCACCGGGGGACTACCCTCGTCCAACGAACGAAGCGATCAGGTATTGAGCCAGCAAGCAGTGATACTATCCCCGAGAATACTGTACAAGTACTTTTTTTGAGATAGTATGATGACACCATGAAATAAGAATGACATATGTAGTAATCCATCCGAACATTCAAAGACCTACATGGATGAACGGAACCCACTCGTTGAACGACACTTCCCCACTCTCTCGACGACACCCAATAGCTTCGTGCAGGGCCAATAACCGCTTCAACAGCGGGACACTTGAGATCCGAGGTCCTCGTCTGTTAACCGTGAACTTGAATCCGGGTCCATTGGCGATTGCCCTCTTGCGTGGTCCGGGCGAGCTCTATGGTCAGCATATAATTGCTGCATGAAAGACACCGCTCGCTTCTCATGACTGTCGTTGGAGCTGAGCTCTGACGCCTCGTGCAGCAACGCCTCAACTCGTGCTCCATCGACATCGTCCCTCTGCTTCTCAAATCGTGCCAAATGCACCGCAGCCAGCTGAACCAATGTGGACGGTCGGTCAGTGTGACCGACAGGACGGGGAGCAAATGCATCGCGATCCAAACGAGTGGGGATCTCGAGGGAAGTAAACATGTCCTCGACCTGACAGAAGATGAATTTCGCCATAGCCAGATTCGACTCTCCAGGTCTCGTTTTCCCCCGTGCTTCCGGTAATGTGAGAGAGCGCCATGACCGTGGTTCGTTGTGTCTTCCACCGCGCTTGTATTTGTTGTTGACTGTAGATGTAGAATTATCAATGGGGACTGGATTGATACACGTCGCCTGCTTACGCGAAGAGGAGCGAGCACCCTCAACGCCAATGAATCGCTGCTCTCGTCATTGTGCTGTTTGACCGCCACATGAATAGATGAACATGGGGATACAATGTCGCCATCCTTTGGGGGAAGAATAAACGCTGCCAAAGGTGTAAGTACCCGGACGTTGTGCAAAATGCCGTCCCACTCACGGATGTGTTTTTCACTGCGGTCCAATAGTTGTTTCAAGGCGATTGTCAACTTTCGCAGCTGTTCACCAGTGCCCAACATGGGCTGAAATTCGAAAGATGCATAGACCGCTAGACAGACGGTGGCTGATAGATCTGACGGTCTAGAAACTCTGTAAGCACTAACCCAGGTTAACGGAGGAGGAACTCACAGTGGGATCGGCCCATTCCATTCAACAACATCGTCACTCGCTGATGAACGCTTGTTTTCGGTTCTCCATTCAAGGCCGTTGTGATGCACCACGGCGTAGAAGCCGGCGGGGAGTCGTCGAAGGCCAGGGGCGACACCTGTTTCCCGAATACCTAGCTGCCATTCAGTCATGTTCGCAACCATGTAAAGATAGGCATTTCGTACTTGTAATGACAGAGATTTCCTCCTTGCAATGAAATTCCTGCCCCGTGCATTGGGGGTCAGCGTCAGAAGCACTGGGTGCCTGTATACTGTCCTGTAGGATAGGTCAGTCGGCAAATCAGCAGCCAAGTCTGAAAAACCTACAGTTGGTGCACGAGACTGTGACGTTCTTAATTCAAGCCGTGGTCGTTTGTTTCTCGAGCAATCCTCAGCGGGGTTATGTGTCGTCTCCAGATCGAGGCGTGATCGCTTTTCTCTGGCGTCTGATTTGCTAGCCATCGGATCGGAAAGGTGAGCTATTGAAGGTGAGCTATTGAGGAACGCAACCATGGCATCCTGGTTGTGGATTTTAAGTCCCACTCGCCTCCGCAACAGCACAGTTCTTCACCATTTTAGCCACGGCTACCTGTGCATACCTTGCAGGTGACATGCTTCCGAGTGGAGTGCTGTGGTAGTAAATGAAACGGCTCCATGATGGAATGCGACGAAGGTCAGCCTGCTCGGCTTGTTCCGGTGCCCATCAAGTTTCGTGACATCGACCGCTGTGCCATCGCCCGCTCGACATCTACTGTACACGCCCGGCACCGACATTGGGTCGACACGTCTACCCCCGATCCCGAACATCGCTTCCCAGGAGCCAGCTCGATACACGGTCTCGTCCCCTTTTCCACACGTACAAACGCGACTCCGGAGCGCATCCTCGTCGCGCTGCTGCATCACGGAGAAGGACACATCGTCGGTCGGACACGCTGCCGTCTTTTGGGACGACGCGCATGGTTGCTTCTCGTCACGCCAACGCCGCATTCCGTGCCCTGGGCACCCCCTTGCCCGAACCTCGCAGCTGGTTCACGTCGTACATCCGCGATGGAAAACGAGGGTCGTACTCACTGGTGAATTACTCTCGTGCAACGAACCGAGCGGTCAGGTGTGGGTCGGAGACGTCGAGCTGAGACCAAGCACGCCATACAAGTCGAAGGAAACGAACAGAACGTGGACATCGTACGGATAATGTGTATCATGATGTCTCTTTGATATACAATTTACAGCATATATGCAACTCTAATCCTGCTTGCTCGAGAACCCAAAACGAGACGGAAACTTGCCCTTGTCATGAAGGACCGCGTCGATCAAACATCACCACTAACCACTAGTAACCACATCTAATCAGATTCCTCTTCAACTTGCGCGAATCGTTCCTCCACCCTCCACTACGCTTTCAAACAATCAAGATGATAAATTGGTGGAGAGCAACATGCAGAGCTAACGATATATACTGAGATGGAGGCGAGCAAGGAAAACCACCCCCCGAGAATTCTATCATGTGTACAGTACGTTGAGATACCATGAAATAATGACATAATACCCGAATGTTCAAAGACCAACATGGATGAACGGAACCCACTCGTTGAACGACACATTGCCACTATCCCGAAGATCCCCGATAGCTTCGTGCAGTGCCCATGCCGCCTCTCGACAATCTGGCCTTGTGCCATTCCGAAACAGGTGCTCGTACACGTCCCTCGCCACGATGGGTGCAACACTATCGCTGATCGACCACATCGTACCAATGGCGCCAGCGTAACCTGCAAACAACATCCCTGCTGCGATATGGATAGCCTCGTCGGAGAGATCCTCGTCACCTGTCGCCGTTTGACATGCAGAAAGAAAGGCAAGCCCACCACGGGACCGTGACAACCCGATGATGTCAGATATTTTCAGGCGGCGTTCATTCGCGAGACAGAGTCCGCTATGGGTCGGATCCCTGGCATCCTGGATTCCGTGGCACGCGAAATGGACCCAGTCTGCCTCCTTCATCATCTCAAGGACTTCCTCGACAGTTCCGACAGAGGGTTCCAGGAAGGTAATGCATGCTGAAGGTGAGTTCCTAATGACCTCCTTGATGTGTGCCAACTCGGTGTGCACGCCTGGAAGTCGGGAAAGTGGGCCATCTGTGGGTGGTTGACGAACAGCGAGCAGGCGGAAATCGTCGTTATGTGCCACATGGATGTTGCGTGACGGTGCAAGAATGCTGAGGGTAGGGACATATGACGAGACAACAAAGTCGAATACTTTGTGTCCAGGTGCTGAATACTTGGCATCATAAAGACCAGCAGCATGGATGGGAAGAAATACGAAAGGGCCTGTCGGGCACCAAAATATGCGTGATAGATCCCCAGGGGTCTGTTCAAAGACACAGATGAATGGATTTTGAATACAAGCGACATGACGACACGTACTGAGAAAGCCAACGCATCGATGACTGGTTCGACGACACATTTCCACAAGGGGGACAAAAACGATTCCCAGGTCCCGCGGTCCCATTTTGCAATTTGACCGGTCCTTTCAACATGCGCGTGACGAAGGAAACCTTTTTAAGAGGCCTTGGAGATCAATGGATCGCTGGGAAGTGATATTGGGGAGTGGGACATGAAGTACATGATCGACGCCGGAGAGAACGATCAATGCATCACATCGGCGTTTTGCAGCATTGAGGATAACGACCGGTCCAGAGTGTGCTGAAGCACGGAGCTCAGAGAAATGTTTCGGGAGAAGGAACCGCTCGCAGCCAGGAAGGCGTCGAATTTCTTGAAGTAGTTTATCTCGTTCGATCGCGAGTGTACGGTGTGTGTCAGCGACTTGCTGCAACGATTGTGTCGCACGATGCGTTGCATCATCAGTCAATTCCGAGAAGGTGGACAAAGATTTTTCGCGAGTGGCACCAGCATCATCTAGTGCGGCAGACAGTTCCCGAAGTCTACGGGCATGATCTGGGTGAGCTGACGACAACTCTTCATAAGAGCTGCGAAGCTGAAGGAGCTCCCCCCAGACAATGGAACGTCCTTGCTTGAGCCACTCCACAGCAAGTTCTGGGAATCCCGAGTCCAGAGCTGCAGCTGCCGCCTCGCGCACAATATTAGCACTTCGCTTGAGTTCTGCGTAACGATGTGTAAGGGAAAGGCCAATCCATGCAAGTTGGGGAAAGAGGCTAATGGCAATAGAATATGCATGGAGGAGAGAGGGATGGCGTATAAGTCGTGCACATAATATCCAATCGCGCGACGCACGAAATCGAACACTGATAGGGCCTATGGGAACGGATGCAGCATGGGAATACAGGGAAATTGAGTCCTCGAGATCACTCAGCTCCCTGAGGCACTCGAAACGAGCCTTGAAGGAATTCGCGAGGTTGCTCAGCATGCCGGGCGTGCGAGGGTGACGATGAGGAGTGAGGTGAACGGCATCTCGGTGTGTCGAAATGGCATCCTCGACATCCCTCAGCTCCCTGAGGCGCTCGAAACGAGTCAGGAAGGAGGTCCCGAGGTTGTTCAGACAACTCGGCTTGTCAGGGTGACCATCAGGGGTGAGCTGAACGGCATCCCGGAGTTTCGAAATGGCATCCTCGAGGTCCCTCAGCTCCCCGACGCGCTCGAAACGAATCATGAAAGAGGTCCCGAGGTTGTTCAGACGACTCGGCTTGTCAGGGTGACCATCAGGGGTGAGCTGAACGGCATCCCGGTGTGTCGAAATGGCATCCTCGACATCCCTCAGCTCCCCGAGGCGCTCGAAACGAGTCATGAAGGAGGTCCCGAGGTTGCGCAGACCATTCGGCTTGTCAGGGTGATCATCGGGGGTGAGCTGAACAGCATCCCGGAGTGTCGAAATGGCATCTTCGAGATCCCTCAGCTCCCCGAGGCGCTCGAAACGAGTGATGAAGGAGTTCCCGAGGTTGTTCAGACGACTCGGCTTGTCAGGGTGACCATCAGGGGTGAGCTGAACGGCATCCCGGAGTGTCGAAATGGCATCCTCGAGGTCCCTCAGCTCCCCGAGGCGCTCGAAACGAGTCATGAAGGAGTTCCCGAGGTTGTTCAGACAACTCGGCTTGTCAGGGTGACCATCAGGGGTGAGGTGAATTGCATCCCGGTGTGTTGAAATGGCATCCTCGACATCCCTCAGCTCCCCGAGGCACAAGAAACGAGCTCTGAAGGAGTTCCCGAGGTTGTTCAGACGATTCGGCTGGTCAGGGTGACCATCAGGGGTGAGCTGAACGGCATCCCGGAGTGTCGAAATGGCATCCTCGACATCCCTCAGCTCCCCGAGGCGCAAGAAACGAGATCTGAAGGAGTTCCCGAGGTTGCTCAGACCACTCGGCTTATCAGGGTGACCATCAGGGGTGAGCTGAACGGCATCCCGGTGTGTCGAAATGGCATCCTCGACATCCCTCAGCTCCCCGAGGCGCAAGAAACGAGTGATGAAGGAGTTCCCGAGGTTGTTCAGACAACTCGGCTTGTGAGGGTGACCATCAGGGGTGAGCTGAACAGCATCCCGGTGTGTCGAAATGGCATCCTCGAGATCCCTCAGCTCCCCGAGGCGCTCGAAACGAGTCATGAAGGAGTTCCCGAGGTTGTTCAGACAACTCGGCTTGTCAGGTTCCTGAACGGCATCCCGGAGTGTCGAAATGGCATCCTCGACATTCGGCTCGAAACGAGGGAGGTCCCGAGGTTGCGCAGACCATTCGGCTTGTCAGGGTGATCATCGGGGGTGAGCTGAACAGCATCCCGGAGTGTCGAATGGCATCTTCGAGATCCCTCAGCTCCCCGAGGCGCTCGAAACGAGTGATGAAGGAGTTCCCGAGGTTGTTCAGACCACTCGGCTTGTCAGGGTGACCATCAGGGGTGAGCTGAACGGCATCCCGGTGTGTCGAAATGGCATCCTCGACATCCCTCAGCTCGCCGAGGCGCTCGAAACGAGTGATGAAGGAGTTCCCGAGGTTGTTCAGACGACTCGGCCTGTCAGGGTGACCATCAGGGGTGAGCTGAACGGCATCCCGGAGTGTCGAAATGGCATCCTCGACATCCCTCAGCTCCCCGACGCGCTCGAAACGAGTCATGAAGGAGATCCCGAGGTTGTTCAGACGACTCGGCTTGTCAGGGTGACCATCAGGGGTGAGCTGAACGGCATCCCGGAGTGTCGAAATGGCATCCTCGAGGTCCCTCAGCTCCCCGAGGCGCAAGAAACGAGATCTGAAGGAGATCCTGAGGTTGTTCAGACCACTCGGCTTGTGAGGGTGACCATCAGGGGTGAGGTGAACGGCATCCCGGTGTGTCGAAATGGCATCCTCGACATCCCTCAGCTCCCCAAGGCGCTCGAAACGAGTGATGAAGGAGTTCCCGAGGTTGTTCAGATGACTCGGCTTGTCAGGGTGACCATCAGGGGTGAGCTGAACGGCATCCCGGAGTGTCGATATGGCATCCTCGAGATCCCTCAGCTCCCCGAGGCGCTCGAAACAAGCCATGAAGGAGTTCCCGAGGTTGTTCAGACCACTCGGCTTGTCAGGGTGACCATCAGGGGTGAGCTGAACGGCATCCCTGAGCGTAGAAATCACATCCTCGAGATCCCCCAGCTCCCCAACGTGCTTGAATCGCTGCAATAACGCCACGCCGAGATTCCCTAGTCCTACGCGGTACCCATCGTCCCAAATCGAAACAGATCTGACCAATTTTTGTAAAAGTGTGATTGCTTGTTGGAGGTCCGCTAGATTACCGTATCGTTCGAACCGCTCCAGCAGCGCGACACTCGAGATCCGAGGGTCCTCGTCTGTTAACCGTGAACTTGAATCGAAGTCCACTGCCAATTGCCCTCTTGTGTGGTCAGGGCGAGCTCTATGGCCAGCATATAATTGCTGCATGAAACACACAGCTCGCTTTTCATGACTGTCGTTGGAGCTGAGCTCTGATGCCTCATGTAGCAATGCCTCAACTTGTGCTCCATCGACATCGTCCCTCTGCTTCTCAAGTCGTGCCAAATGCACCGCAGCCAGCTGAACCAATGTGGACGCTCGGTCAGGGTGACCGACGGGACGGGCAGCAAGTGCACCGCAATACAACCGAATGGGGATCTCGAGGGAAGCAAACATGTCTTCAACCTGGCCGAAGATGAATTTCGCCATAGCCAGGTTCGACTGAGCGGCCGCGCGACAAGGATGGTCAACCGGACAAGTATTCAGTGCCCGCTCAAACTCTGCAATAGAACGATCCAGGTCTCGCTTTCCTCCGTGCTTTCAGTAACGTGAGAGAGCACTGTGGCCGTGGTTCGTCGCGTCTTCTACCACACTTGGGGTATTTGTCGTCAACTGGAGACGTAGAATGATTAATGAGGATCGTGTTGACAGTGTCTGCTTACACAAAGAGGACCGAGCACCCTCGACACCAATGAATCGCTACTCTCGCCATTACGCCGATCGACAGTTACCACAATAGATGAACACGGGGATACAATGTTGCCATCCCTTGGGAACAAAACAAATGCTGCCAATGTCTGAGTACCTAGACGTCGCGCAAAATGCCGTCCCACTCACGCATGTGTTTTTCACTGCGGTCTAATAGCTGTTTCACGGTGATGGTCAACTTCCGCAGCTGTTCACCAGTGCCTAACATGGGCTGAAATTCGAAAGATGCATAGACCTCTAGACAAACGGTTGCTGATGGATCTGACGGTCTAGGAAATCTGTAAGCACTAATCGAACTTAATGGAGGAAGAAATCACATTGAGATCGGCCCATTCCATTCAACAACATCGTCATTCGTTGACGAACGCTTGTTTTCGGTTCTCCATTCAAGGCCGCTGTGATGCACCACGGCATAGAAGCCGGCGGGGAGTCGTCGAAGGCCAAGGGCGACACCTGTCGCTCGGATATCTACCTTTTCATTAGCATGCTTCCGACTATGTAGGGAAGTGAGTCACCCACCCATGATGAATATTTCTTTATCTTCTCTCATGTGCGTCACAGCGCTCGACGACGACGACTCTCCCTCCCCTGGTACTGGGTTTCTCTGTTCTCCTTGCTCTTGTACAGATCCCGGAATGGAAGGCTCGTGCTGTGGATTGTCCTCGTGTCCAGACTCTTTCTCTTTCCCACATTCCTGCACAGGACCAGAAGACGAAGGCCCCTCTTGTGGCTGGTCCTCGCATCCAGATTCCTCCTCCTTCCCTTGCTCATGCCCTGCATGTTGAGATGTCTGTATGCAATCCTGCAGGATAGATCAGTTGGCGAACCAAGACAGAGCTCTTGAGACCCACAGTCAGAGTGCTGCACGGCGTTTTTGACTCAGGTTGGGGTCGTTCCTCTCCGGTGATCGACCTGCTGCTTGTTGCTGCTTAGGCCACGAAAGCACGCAACGAGGGACGTACCCGAAGCACATTGAAGTCCGCATTCGCTTCCACAGTATACCGAATCTTGTCCAGGTCGACGTGCCTGGTTCACGTTGTGGTTGTTCCTCTCCAGTGCTCGATCTACCCGCCATCGCTACTTAGAACTGGGCACTGTCAAAGCATGGAAAGAGGGACATACATGGAGCGTCGTGAAATCCATGCTCGCTTCCACAGTAGCCCAACCTTTGTCCACATTGACATCGTTGATTCGTATTGTAGTTGCTCTTGTTCAGTGCTCGGTCTGCAATTCATGAAAGTGGGTGGTTAAGTAGGACGAAGGAGGTGTCGAACGTTTATAAGCCCATGTCCGTGCCCATTCCGCGTGTAGCTACGGTGCAGCATTTGAGAGATTCGGAAGTAGCGTGCATATGGCGTGTAACACTGGATGGAAAGCAGTGAAAGATTAAATTCAATTGAGTTCCACTCGATTTGTATGATCCGGACCTGGAAATGAGCCGGTGCAGTAAGAGAAAAACACAGGAACTGGCACTTCAATCCATGCGTACTTTCACAGCAAATCGAACCTTGGCCAGTGAATGCGAGGCATGACCTCATGAAGTACGGTTGCGACACCACAACGAGACGGTGTCGGTCACAGCTGAGTCAGCCGTGACAGGTACCCCGGGACCGCGTGACGGTGCGGTTTCCACGATCAATCGCGATCACGTCCGTCTCCGTCGCGCACGAGGCACCACATCCTGGCAGGATGATGCACAATCCACTCTAACTGCCATGAATTGATGATGCAATATTTACTCTAACCCCCCATGCCTAAACAGTAACATAAGCATTACATTGCACTACTATAGTGTAATCCTGTAGTGTATCATGATGCACTGTACGCTTAGAGTGTGATTACATAATCCCCTTCAGAGCGGTGACCAAAAGCAGCCACTACTCCCACAACATATCCCAATTGGGAACATTATGTTTTTATGTTGTTCCCTTTGCTCTAGCAGTACATCCCCTCGTCTTAGGGGTGTGCTAATAGGGTATAATAGTATTAAACAGTATTTAGGAACATTTCTGGCCGCTTAAATGGTGATATTAATAGGTAGATAGGTAGATCTTTGATCGTCGTTATGTGACTGTAGCGCAGAGGATACAAGACGAGAGAGAGAAGCTGGGTTTGGGTGAAGGCGCAAAGTGCCTACCGGCCACGATCTGAGAGAACCTGGGGGCCCGAGCGTCAGCTGCGTTCCCCAACTGCTAGGACGGCCCGACGTGACGAGATGACGCTCGGATCCCAGGTGCTAGGAGGGCAGTACTCACGAGATGCTAAATTAGCGGACTGGCGGCATAGCGAGTCTGGTGAACTCGAACGCTGTTTCGGGTGGCATTGACTGCATGTAAGGGGCCAGGATTTGGTTGTGCTTCCTGAGGTAGAGTTGAAAGGCATTGCTCGCCCACCTGCCCTTGACTTTCATGACATCGAATGGGACCCCTCGGAGGAGGTATTCGAGGGTGGCTCCGATACGAATCCCATGTCCATGCACGCGGTTGAGCCCGGCTGCCTGAGCAAGCTTGTTGAGGTGGACAATGAAGGCTTGACGCGTCATTGGCCGGTAGCCTTTCGTTGTCTTGTATGCAAACAGGGGACCATCAAGGGGGGGATTATTGATGTCGATGTGCCTGTTGAATGCGTCTAAAGGATCCGAGGGCCCACTTTGTCTTGCCCAGTGGACCTCTTCGCCTGTAGAGCTGGCTTTGGTGCGTGGGAGAGCAAAGACTTTGGTATGTAAGCCATTACGATCTGTGTCGTCGCGCACGCTTCCATGGGTGATGTGTTCGAGGGGGTTGAAAGCGTCGAGCCTCTGGAGTGTGAATTCGCCTACGCGTGCGGCTGTGTAAAAGATAGTGGTGAGGCATGCGAAGAATGCCACGTCAAATGGGTCGGATTGATTGGTCTTGCCCTTGATAAGGGAGATCATCTGGGTGGTCACGGGTTTGCGCTTATCCTGCTTGACCGCCGGTGGGGCGAGCTTAGTTGCACCTTTCAGCAAAGTATTCACTTGGTCTTCATGCAGAACCCATGGTAACCCGTAGAGCGTGTGCCATGCTCGGACACCATAGATATAGTTGTGTATTGCTTTGC
>JBBPSJ010000231.1:0-37900 GCA_038093535.1 Boletus reticulatus
ACATTCACAACAATGTCCGCCGTGCCCACCGCCAGGGTGTTGAACTCCTTGCGTTTCTGGCAGTTCCCAAAGGTATATTCTTGTGCTCGTCTCTACAGTTTATACTTACACTCACTACAGTGGCAAAGAAATATACGGACGATCCCCTTTTCCGCCGCTTCAAGAAACAATTATTCCATGCCGCTATGTCTCGAATACTGTCATCTCTCCAATCCGGCATGTCAACACCTCAAGTTATGAAATGTCCAGACCGCCATTTCCGCCGCATCGTTTTTGGACTTGGACCATACATCGCGGATTACCCCGAGCAAGTCCTGCTTGCTGGTATTGTTCAGGGCTGGTGCGGAAGGTGATAAATTCCCCGCTGCAGGATATTCTAAGCATCTTACTAACTATTTCCCCTCACAAAGATGTATTGCTTTTCCTGATGATCTCGATGGTGGAGGTGGTGAATGTCGCAACTCCATGCTTACCGAAGCACTCCAATCCATGTTTCCTGACAAGGTGTTGTGGGACGAATGGGGTATTGATGTCAATGTTGTCGTACGTGATTCAGTTTCGAATACGGACCCTCATTTCATTTCCACCCAGCCATTCACTTCAGATTTCCCCCGTGCCGATATTCGACAACTTCTCGCTCCCGACATCCTTCACCAGCTCGTGAAGGGTGTATTCAAGGACCACCTAGTAGATTGGGTAGGGAAATACCTCGAACTGAGATATGGTTCGGTCGGGGCCAAGGATCGGTTGGCCGACATCGATCGTCGGTAAGGCAGGCTAAATGTTAGCCGTCAATGGTCTTACTAATGCAATTTAGCATCGCCGCAGCGCCACCATTCTCTGGCCTCAGAAGATTTCCTGACGGCCGTGGGTTCAGCCAGTGGACTGGCAATGATTCGAAAGCACTGATGAAGGTCAGTCCTTTCTTTCTTGTTATGTCCTCTACTAATATTCTTCTCATAGGTGTATCTACCAGCACTCGAGGGGCATGTTCCCGAAGATATCATTCGAACATTTCGGGCATTCCTGGAAATGTGTTACATAGCGCGCCACAATGTCATAACTGACAGCACGCTTACGAAGTTCAGGGATGCCCTAGCACGGTTTCATCGATACCGTGAGGTTTTCAGGGATGTCGGCGTACGTCCAGAAGGGTTCTCTCTCCCTCGTCAGCATTCTCTTGTCCACTATGAAACCCTCGTTCGCCTTTTTGGTGCACCGAATGGCCTTTGTTCATCAATCACGGAATCAAAACACATTACCGCAGTGAAGAAACCTTACCGGCGGTCTAACAAGAACCATGCGCTCGGACAGATGATACGGACGAATCAACGGTTGTCACAGCTCGCAGCAGCACGTGCTGACTTCGAGGCTCGTGGTATGCTGCCAAAAACCCACTCATCTCATGCTGTGACAGGTGATGAGGCTATTGCCTTCGACGAGAATCCTCATGCGGGTGTTGTGGACGAGCGCCCCGGGTTGGCGCACTCTGACGTGCAACTTGCACAGACACCAGGTACAATCCTTTTTTGATGGTGCTCCTCCCACTGATAGCCGTTTACAAGCCCGCCACCGTGCCAAAACTGCGGTATCGCTTGCTTTCGAGCTCGGAATACCTACACTGCCCTTACTGATTGCAAAATTCCTATACGAACACACCCACCCGGATCCACCCCCCAACCCTCACCGCCGTCTCCGAGCATTCACCGGACGCATCAAGGTATTCAATACAGCCACTGCAACGTTTGTGGCACCAAGTGACCCCAGCGGCATTGGTGGCCTGCGCCGCGAGCTCATTCGAGCAGTCACATCATGGCAACGTGGCCCGCCCCGGTATGACTGTGTCTTTGTTAGCACGGACGACTCAGAACAAGGGATGCTTGGCATGGATGTTGCACGTGTCCACTGCTTTTTTTCTATTTCACACACAGACGGACAGACTTTGCCATGTGCCCTGGTCCATTGGTTTGACCGCATTGCAGATGAGCCTGATGAATTGACGGGTATGTGGATGGTTGCGCCGTCATTCGTTGATGATTCAGACAATCTCGCTGTGATCCATGTCGACAGTATCGTTCGTAGTGCCCACTTACTTCCCATTTTTGGACATCATTCAGTACCTCCTCGTGTGTTGTTTCACAATTCTCTAGACATGTACCGGGGATTCTATGTAAATAACTTTGTCGACCATCATGCATTCGAAATTATAACATAATGAATAAATTGTATACTTGATTAGACATCTTAGCCTGAAAAGTCAACCAAGACGACTTGTGAGAGTGTCTTATCGGCTTTTTTGTCTTCTCGCGCTTCACCAATTTGGCTCCCCTCGGCAAGCTGTGACAAGCAAATTTAGTCGATATTAGCAGTGTTTTAGACGACATAAGACTTTTGTAAATTTGCTGATGACTACTCAATATCAAGCTCGAAAACTCACGGAGACCCATACCACCCCCGACACCACCCATATAGTACTCCATATCCGTCTCATGGCAAGGAAGATCTTGTTGATCCGGTAGGAGCACAGGTTGATCCGAGTCATTGGCAGGACTGCTCTCTGACATAGAGACGAGTACCATGGATGTTGCGTCATGATGCTGGACTACTGCTAAAAGTTTGCAGTACACATCCCATGCAGTATCACGGGACATGGCCGGGCGACCTAAGATATCATAACATGTACCTATCAACACATTTAGTGCAGGGGGGACGAGTTCGAAAACAGTGTGGCTGGGTGTGATATACAATTGAGCGACATTGTCAAGAAGCTCCGTGGATACCCCAATCTATCACGCATCAGTGTGGACTTCACACGAAGATCCAATGCTTACCTTGAAGTCGAGAGCACCGAAGTCTTCGGGTGATGTATGGACAAACAACGGAATACCATGCGGTAACACCTATGCGATTCACGTCGTCATGCAATGGTTAATTATAGGTGTGAAATTCATGAGTATTCCAGAAGGAATAACCCAGACCTCGTGGGTGGTGGCATTTGGAGTAAGGCAAGGAGGCACCGTGAACGAAGTTCTACAAAAGGTGCTTCTTGGGTAATGGGTAAAGAACTTCACGTTCAAATCACCTTGCGCAGCCATTTAGTTGTAGGGTTTCACGGACGACAGATGCTGTTCAAGTTCATGACCGCGAAGGGTTGGAGCACATTTGATCCTTGTGCGAAATGGTACCCATGAAGAAGCGTACCAAGCGCCAGGGGACATACGCACAGGTTTAGTCTCCCAATGGCGATAATGATGCAGCGGGCGTCTCAAGAGAATACTCCCAATCGGTCTTCTTCCTCAATTGATCGATCATTCATCCAGACACAAGACCAGAGAAGCTCGACGCCACCAGCATGCGTTGCATTACCATGAGCGCTACTTCGCAAGTCTGGCGGTGGCAAGGTAGTAAGAGGTCGGCCGCATGATGGAAGTCACCATCACCATGTCGAAGACCCGGAGTTACTAGCCGAAACAACTTGAATGCACGACACTGCCAACAGTTAGGACGACAACCTGATTTACCGAGCACTACTATCAGGCTCACATAACGACATGGATGACGCTCAAAGCCCATGCCAGCACCCGAGTGAAGAACCCGAGTCAGTACACCGTGACGGTGAAGCCTCGCAATGGCTGCCTTTCTCCGGAGTCCCACCTTGGCAGCACTCCATCAGTGTCCGATAGCAGCAGTGAGGGTCTGACAGTTGCGTCGACGGAAGGGTGGTTGCACTGCGAGTGAAGGGCGGGCGAGGCACGGAGGGGCCGAACGAGCAAGGTCACAGTGAGGCACGCACGAGGCCAAAGTTCAATTGACGGACCCCAAATGCCAAGTCGGCTCAACATGCTTGTGGAGCACTGGAAGAAGTCGAACTCATTATTCTGATACACAGCTCTCAGAAGCATGCCATCCTGCAAGCACGCACAGGTATGTTTCTGATCGCTACCCTCGATTCGAGAAGGTTCGATTCCCTGTGATGCCTGTGGAAGCGAGGCTGACCTTAAAACCACCTCAAAGCCCTCGCAGCACTCCTCAACAGCTCCCTTCTTCCAGTCTAAGCAGCCATGGCTGGCAAATTGGACGCCGGAGAAAAACAACCACGTCTTGAATCAAGGACGTCGCACTCTCGTGCACCAACTGTGGGTTTTTGAGATACTGATTTGTCGACTTACCTGTCTTACACTACACAGGCGCCCAGTGTTTCTGACGTTGACCCTGCGCTGAGGGATGCCAACTTTGACCTCACCCCTGATGGTCACCCTGACAAGCCGGGTCGTCTGAACAACCTGGGGAACTCCTTCAGAGCTCGTTTCTCGCGCCTCGGGGAGGTGAGGGATGTCGAGGATGGTATTTCGACACACAGGAGATACCGTTCGCCTCACCCCTGGTGGTCATCCTGACGAGCCGAATTGTCTGATCTCCCCTCGTCACTCGGTTCGAATATTCACATTCTGCTCCTGTTACTATTAACCTCCTCCCCCGATTTACATGGATTGGCCTTTCCCTTACATACCGTTACGTGGCAGGACGAGGTGCTGATGTGGTGCGCGAGGCAGTCACTACAGCTTTGGGCATCCTATTAGGATATTTTTCGTACACTCATTACGTTTCGTTCTATGGACACCGTGCGGTGGACAACACGCAAACCTTGTTGCCTTCTCCTCCAGTCCACAATGTACTGCCTTTTTCACTTGTATAGTTCTCTTACTCTGTACAGTCTCTGCGTTCCAAATGATGCAATACAACACAGACGTTGCAGCAAGAAGCCAATAGACACCGTACGTTTGCGATACAGCGAGAAGCACTACTTCAGACCTTCCTCAGTCTTCCTGGTTTCGAGCGGTTCCTCCCTCACGAAGAATTCTCTCAGCTCTGTGCCCCAGCACACTCCGGACCAATCACTATCCTCAATGCTGCAAAACGTCGATGCAGTGTACATGTTGATCGTTCCTGCCGACATGGAGCATGTAATCCGTGTCCCACTCCCCAATTTCATCTTCGAGCGATCTACTGATCTTGACAGGTTTCCTTCGCTACGCACATGTTGAAAAGGGAAAGGTGGGACCACGTCTGGCAATCCTTCTTATCCTATCCTCGAGTGACTGGACGTAAACGAGCGTATACTAATATTGGCTACCGGAGTTGCAGTGGTTCAACAGGCGCCGTCGCATCATTTTTTTGACATCACTGCAATCCTCGGTCAGTTTCTTCATGATGGGCACGTTGGCATTGACCTGGGATTTAGGACCATCGCCTCGCGCCTACCGGTCACGTCAATCTACATTTCTGCCGAGAACCTTGTTCGCTCCGCAACTATTGAAGCTTTTCTCCCGTTTAGTCTTAGTCGAGGCTCTCCTTTGAGTCCGTGACCAAGGTTGGGAATGGCATAGCCGTTTGTCACCTAGTACGTGTACCCGGTTCAAGGTGGAAGGCGTCTAAACTCGCTTACAATCCCTCGACGATTACCATGAGCAGGTGCAGTGTGGATTTTCGAGTCAATCTTATCGAGCTGATATAGATCGGCCCTCTCTGTCGACATGTCGCCGAACACAGCACTTGAGAGGAGGACGACGCAGAGAGGTCGATCTTACTACTGTTGGTGATCCGACCGTGCTCGTGATCGGAGCTGGCCACTCTGGCTTTGACGGTGTTGCGAGACTGAGGTATCTCGGTGTTCCGCACCTCGTCACGGTCATCGAGAAGAAAACTCGGGTCGGTGATAACGTGAGTTGCCGCCGTGATCTGACGCACTACGACTTAGAGACTCACGCAGTGTTAGTGGAGGGACCGCTACAACGCGTTATGCTTGGACACTCTGGTCTGGCACACCCAGACACCATACTTACCATAAGTCTCGATCGTGCGTTTATGCTCCCTTTACCACGGTCTGTTTAGATTCCCGCCAACCTGGCCTGTCTACAGCACAGCTCGAAAGGTATGACCCAGCAAGCTCAATACTATCATTGAACCACTGATGAGATAGGGTTAGCTCGCTGACTGGCTGAAGGGTTACGCCGACTATCTCAAGCTCAAACATGTAGACCTTGTCTGTGATCACCAAGACGGAATGAGACGTGGACCGTCAAGATCAACAAGGACGAAAAGGACTCTCGGATTCTCAAGGTGAAACACCCAGTCTTTGCCACTGGCTTTGGAGGACATCCAAGATCGCCGGGTATTACAGGCAAGGTAAAATTTCAGGTTGTTCCCCAAGATCATCTTGATGATACTCTTTGCCAGGAGGACTTCGAAGGCGAAGTCATCCGTTCTTCTGAATTCATCTCAGCAGCAAGTTACTCCCGACAAAGGGTGGTCGTTGTTGGTATTTACACCTCTGGTGTGTCGGTGTGGCCAAGAGCATCATGTCTAATACAGGCTCAAGGTCATGACATTGCCCGAGACTTTGTCAACCATGGCGTTGATGTCACAATGTAGATTGTGCCAAACCGGATTCAAGAGCGCATTATGACTGGCGTTGCGCCTCTCTAGGTATCTACGCACATCATGTCCGTTGAAGCGGTCAAAGACATGCTTGGTAGTGTGTCACCTTGTCTACTAGTAGTCCTGTAAACGACACCCATTGACGGCCGCGATTGAAATATTGAAAACTGAACTACAACGTGACTGATGTCGCAGATGTCCATCACACCAGTCTACCATATGCTTTGATGAAACACATTCACCAACGCATTGTGTCCCATAGTGCGCAAACCACCGATAAGTGAGTGTGAAACGTCAATATTCTATAAGGTGTGCTTTACTTAACACCGGCTGCCAAATTTTAGATGGTCGGAGATGCGCGCGATAGCATGCGCGACCTCTGTGAGCCCCAAGTCGCCGGTAGTGTGAACAAGGTGTGTGGTCTCACGGAGGGAGGGGCATTTTCAGGGACTGTGGGCATGAAGGCCTCTGGTTCCTCATCGGTATGTCGTCGTACACCTGTCTCGCATGGAGCTTCACTTTTTCTTGTTGAAAGCCAACACAGTCGCCATCTTGTGTTCCGTAGGTAACTGCGTGCGTGACGAGATTTCCCATGACTGACAGAGGCTACAGAAGTCATACCGATTGAAGCCGGCATCTTGAAGCTGAGGCGAGGTTCAGTTTTGATGAAGGGGACGCTCCGGGACTATTGCGCAAGTGTCTGCATTGATCATACACCTACATCGTTGTGATATCCTAGCAAGAATAAAAGTGCACTGGGCAACCATTCAGTGAGATTACGTCCGTGTTTACACTCGAACCTTGTTTGCGGATCAGCACATGCATGGGGTATACATCCACCCAATGGTCGACATTTCCGTTCTCCGCGCATCGCCTGTATCAGCTCAGGGTTCGAAACGTAGGCAGTTCTCGGAGAACTCACGCTTCCTGTGCGAGTGAGGCAGATAAACGGCAGGGTTACGGTGCGGCATTGCTCGTGTCGACCCAACTGGCCCTGTCCCTTTGACTGTAGCACAGCAGCGGATCAAAAATGTGATGGAGGCAACGAGGCCACGTACGTACGGATTTCCAGAATCGTGCGAGGCGTGTATCTACAATTGAATGCCTGCTGAAATTAAGTGTACGGAACAAGCCGAGGTCATTTCATTACTACCACAGCACTCCACTCGGAAGCATGTCACCTCCAAGGCATGCACAGGTAGCTATGGCTAAAATGAACAGTGGTGCTGTCACTGCTGTGGAAGCGAGGTTGAACTTACATAAAAACCAGGCATGCCATCGCTGCGTTCCTCAATAGTTCACCTTCCCGGTCCAAGTAGCCATGGCTAGCAAATCAGACGCTGAAGAGAAACGACCACGACCTGATCTGGAGACGACGGACAACCCGGGTGAGGATTGCTCGAGAAACAATCCACCACGACTTGAATCAAGAATGTCACAGCCTCGTGCACCAACTGTGGGTTTTCAGACTTGGCTGCTGATTTGCCGACTGACCTATCCTGCAGGACAGTATACAGGAACCTGGTACTTCTGACGCTGACCCGCTATGCACGGGTCAGGAATTTCAATGCAAGGAGGGAACTTCTGTCATTACAAGTACGGAATGCCTATCTTCACATGGTTGCGATCATGGCTGAACGAGCACCAGGTATTCAAGCGACAGGTGTCGCCCTTGGCCTTCGACGACTCCCCGCCGGTTTCTACACCATGGTGCATCACAGTGACCTTGAATGGAGAACCGAAAACAAGCGTTCATCAGCGAGTGACGATGTTGTCGAATGGAGTGGGCCGATCCCACTGTGAGTTCATCCTCCCTTAACTTGGATTAGTGCTTATAGTGTTCCCAGACCGTCAGATCCATGGGCTACCATTTGTCTTGAGGTCTATGCGTCTTTCGAATTCCAGCCCACGTTGGGTACTGGTGAACAGCTGCGAAAGTTGACAGTCACCGTGAAACAACTATTGGATCGCAGTGAAAAACACATCCGTGAGTGGGATGGCATTTTACACAACATCCCGGTACTCACACCTTGGCAGCGTTTATTTTTTTTCCAAAGGATGGAAACGTTGTATCTCCGTGTTCATCTATTGTTGTAACTGTCAGACGGCGCAATGACGAGAGCAGCGATTCGTTGGCGTCGAGGGTGCTCGGTCCCCCTTGCGTAAGCAGGCGACTTGTGTCAACACGATCCCCATTGATCATTTTATGTTTATAGTCAACCACAAACACCCCAAACACGCTAGAAGACGCAACGAACCATGGTCACAGCGCTCTCTCACATTACCGGAAGCACGGTGGAAAGCAAGACCTGGAGTATTCTATTACAGAGTTTGAGCGGGCACTCGATACTTGTCCGGTTGACCATCCTTGTCGCGCGGCTGCTCAGTCGAACCTGGCTATGGCGAAACTCGTCTTCTGTCAGGCCGAAGACATGTTTGTTTCCCTCGAGGTCCCCATTCGCTTGTATCGCAATGCACTTGCTGCCCGTCCTGTCAGTCACGCTGACCGTCCATCCACATTGGTTCAGCTGGCTGTGGTGTATTTGGCACGATTCGAGAAGCAGAGGGACGATGTTGATGGAGCACGAGTTGAGGCATTGCTGGATGAGGCATCAGAACTCAGCTCCACCGACAGTCATGAAAAGCGAGCTGTGTCTTTCATGCAGCGGTTATATGTTGGTCATAGAGCCCGCCCTGTCCACGCAAGAGGCCAATCGCCAGTGGGCTCGGATTCAAGTTCACGGTTAACAGACGAGGATCCTTGGATCTCGAGTGCCGCGCTGTTGGAGCGGTTCCAACGATACGGTGATCTAGCGGTCCTTCAACGAGCAATCAGACTTTTACAAAAATTGGTCAGGTCTGTTTCGATTTGGGATGATGGGTACCGGGCAGGACTGGGGAATCTCGGGGTGGCGTTGTTGTTGCGACTCAAGCACCTCGGGGAGGTGAGGGATCTCGAGGATGCCATTTCGACACTCAGGGATGCCGTTCTCTTCACCCCTGATGGTCACCCTGACAAGCCGGGTGGTTTGAACAACCTGGGGCACTCCTTCATCGCTCGTTTCGAGCGCTTTGGGGAGGTGAGGGATCTCGAGGATGCCATTTCGACACTCAGGGATGCCGTTCGCCTCACCCCTGATGGTCACCCCGACGAGCCGGGTCGTCTGAACAACCTGGGGAACTCCTTCATCGCTCGTTTCTCGCGCCTCGGGGAGGTGAGGGATCTCGAGGATGCCATTTCGACACTCAGGGATGCCGTTCGCCTCACCCCTGATGGTCACCCTGACAAGCCGACTTGTTTGAACAACCTGGGGAACTCCTTCATCGCTCGTTTCGAGCGCTTTGGGGAGGTGAGGGATCTCGAGGATGCCATTTCGACACTCAGGGATGCCGTTCGCCTCATCCCTCATGGTCACCCTAACGAGGCGGATCATCTGAACAACCTGGGTCTCTCCTTCAGAGCTCGTTTCGAGCGCCTCGGGGAGGTGAGGGATCTCGAGGATGCCATTTCGACACTCAGAGATGCCGTTCGCCGTACTCCTGATGGTCACCCTCACAAGCCGGGTGGTCTGAACAACCTGGGTCTCTCCTTCGGAGTTCGTTTCGAGCGCCTCGGGGAGGGGAGGGATCTCGAGGATGCCATTTCGGCACTCAGGGATGCCGTTCGCCTCACCCCTGACGGTCACCCTAGCAAGCCGAGTTGTCTGAACAACCTGGGGAACTCCTTCATCACTCGCTTCTCGCGCCTCGGGGAGGTGAGGGATCTCGAGGATGCCATTTCGACACTCAGGGATGCCGTTCGCCTCACCCCTGATGGTCACCCTGACAAGCCGGGTTGTCTGAACAATCTGGGCCACTCCTTCAGAGCTCGTTTCGAGCGCCTCGGGGAGGTGAGGGATCTCGAGGATGCCATTTCGACACGCAGGGATGCCGTTCGCCTCACCCCTGATGGTCACCCTGACAAGCCGAATTATCTGAACAACCTGGGGAACTCCTTTACCATTCGTTCCTCGCGCCTCGGGGAGGTGAGGGATCTCGAGGATGCCATCTCGACACTCAGGGATGCTGTTCGCCTCACCCCTGATGATCACCCTGACAAGCCAGCTCGTCTGAACAACCTGGGGAACTCCTTCAGAGCTCGTTTCGAGCGCCTCGGGGAGGTGAGGGATCTCGAGGACGCAATTTCCCTGTATTCCCATGCTGCATCTGTTCCCATAGGCCCTATTAGTGTTCGATTTCGTGCATCACGTAATTGGATATTATCTGCTCGACATATGCGCCATCCTTCTCTCCTCCGCGCACATTCTATTGCCATTCATCTCCTTCCCCAGCTTGCATGGATTGGCCTTTCCCTCACACACCGTTTTGTAGAACTCGAGCAAGGTGCCGATGTTGTCCGCGAGGCTGCAGCTGCAGCTTTGGACTCGGGATTCCCAGAACTTGCCGTCGAGTGGCTCGAGCAAGGACGTTCCATCGTTTGGGGAGAGCTCCTTCAGCTTCGCGGCTCTTATGAGCAGTTGTCGTCTGCTCATCCAGATCATGCCCACAGACTTCAAAAACTGTCCGCCGCATTAGATGACGCTGGTGCCACTCGCGAGAAATATCTCCCCACCTTCTCGGAATCGACTGATGATGCAATGCATCGTAGGACGCAAACGTTGCAGCAAGTCGCTGATACGCACCGCACACTCGCCATCGAACGAGATAAACTACTTCAGGAGATTCGACGCCTTCCTGGTTTCGAGCGGTTCCTCCTGCCGAAATATTTCTCTGAACTCCGTCCTTCAGCACATTCCGGACCGGTCGTTATCCTCAATGCTGCAGAACGTCGATGTGATGCATTGATCGTTCTTGCCGACGTAGATCATGTCATTCACGTCCCACTTCCTCATTTCACTTTTAAGCGAGTCGCTGATCATCAAATCCTCCTCAAGAATTTCCTTCGTCAGGCTCACGCTATACGCTCTAACGAAAGGTACGGGAAACCTGCACCATGGGACCACGGTAGCTGGGAAACCTTCTTGGCGCCCTTGTGGAACGGCATCGTCAAACCAGTCCTAGATGCATTGGCTTTCTCAGTGCGTGATCTCATATTACCTCCATTCATACCTGATTCGCTCATGATGGTGTCTAAACAGTCCCCTGGTAACATATCACGCATTTTTTGGTGTCCGAGTGGACCTTTCGTATTTCTACCTATCCATGCAGCCGGTTTCTATGATCCCCAATATTCGTTACCTGGGCACAAAGTGTTCGACTTTGTCGTCTCCTCATACGTCCCTACTCTCAGCATTCTCGCGCGGTCACCTAGCCTACACGCGGTACCTAACGATGATCTCCGCCTGCTTGCTGTTCGTCAGCCGCCCTCAGATGGCCTAGGCCAGTTGCCAGGTGTAGACCCCGAGATAGCACATATCAAGCAAGTGATCAGGGATTCACCTTTAGCCCACACTACCATCCTGGAGTCCTCTCTGGGAACGGTCGAAGAAGTGCTCGGTCTGATGAAGGAGGCACATTGGGTCCATTTCGCATGCCACGGAATCCAAGACGGCGTGGACAGTGGACTTTGTCTTGCTGATAGACGCCGCTTGACACTGCGTGACATGCTCTCGTTGTCATGTCCCCATGGCGGGCTTGCCTTTCTCTCTGCGTGTCAGACAGCGACGGGTGACGAAGATCTCACTGACGAGGCGGTCCATATTGCAGCAGGAATGTTGTTTGCTGGTTACGGAGGAGTTGTTGGTACGATGTGGTCAATCAGTGACAGGATTGCGCCCGTAGTTGCAAGGGACGTATACGGACACCTGTTTCGGAACGGTACAAGGCCAGACTATCGGGAGGCAGCATGCGCGTTGCACGAAGCTATCGGGGATCTTCGGGATAGTGAAGTGTCGTTCAACGAGTGGGTTCCGTTCATCCATGTGGGTCTTTGAATATTTCGCTCGCATCATCGTATTTCGAAAATGTACTTTACACAGTAATTCTCGGGGATAGCATCGATACTTGTTCGATCTCAATCGTAAACTTTGCACATTGTCCTCGACCGACATGGTGTACGGTACGTTGCGTGACTTGGCGGTGTGGACGCCCACGAAGGATCAATGATCCACAAGTTGGCAAGTCGGCCCGTTGAAAGGCTTGAATCCTAGCACGCGGATGGATGTACGGCCGTCGACAGTGGTGTTTTACGACTAGGCGAGGAGGAACGCCGGAAGAAGCCGAGCCAGTGCTGCACGACTCAATCACTACATTCAAGCACACGGGTAGGCTTTCTTAGTGCGTGGCAGTTACTCGTATCTGTTCATTTGTCCCTAATCAGATTCCTAGTAACCTGTCGCACATTGTTGGTGTCCGACTTGCCCTTCCATCTTTCTTCCTATCCATTCAACTGGTCTCTACGATTCTCACCATTTTCAACATGGCCACATAGTATTCAATTCCGTCGTCTCGTCGTATATCCCTCTCCTTACTATTCGTTTAGCATCACCCAATCCAACCGCGACATCTTTGCCATCTTATCGTTCGTCAAGCGGAAAAAGATTTCCTGATTACCCCTCTGGTGTATTCCGATGCGGTCTATCACTTGGTAGTCGGATACAACCACCCTCCTGGAATCCTATGTTCACGGAACGGTCGAACACCTTCCTGATGGACTGGGCCCGTTTTACGTCTCATAGAATCCAAGATACTGTGAATGGGGTTTGTCTTTCTGATCGGCGCTGCTTGGAACTGCGTGACACCGTCGCGTTATGATGTCCATATGGTGAGTTGCATCCCTCTCATGCAGACGTCGGAACTTCTGATTGATGCGGTGTACGCTATTCCAGTACTTGCTGTACTCGAGGTCGCTCAATCTGCTACTCCAGATTTGTCAACAAGCCTCACTTGGCACGCAAAACCTCTCCCTTCCGATGCCCATTCCTCATGTTATAGCATGTTTTAGTACGCCATCGCCACAACTGACAAGTTTCTTCAATTCGACTTCGTCATTGAGAACCTTGGCTTATGATTCCCTATGTTCTCTCTGACCCTGTGTACCACTGAATCCATTTCCCGCTCCCCAATAGGCTACTCACATTTCATAATGGCATCACCACATCGTTTCAAGCTCAATCGTGTGCTTGGCTTTTCAGCAGTGGTGGACGCCCGTGATAGCATATCCGGGTGCTGGCCAATTGCTGTGATTTTCAACTTTCGAGGGAGTTATTGTGTTTGCACCACGCCTAGCGTGGTGCGCGGTCACTCGTGATTGGCTGGTTCATGTTAAAACGAGCCTTTGGAGGTGTTCCTTTCCTGTGCTGCATAATTCTTTTGGATCCATGGTTACACATAGTCACCGCGAGGTTTAAATTAAGTGCTGGTACATAGGTGGTTTGAGTAAGGGACCACCTTCAAAATTGCTGTAATTCCTACACTGCGGACGTTGGCGTGGTTGTGGTACCGACTTCCGAACTTCTGATTCACTAACGTTCTTTTACAGCACCACAATTCTCCTGACGCGCGCCAGCGTGTCTATATGAGCACCAGTGAAGTCGGTGTCCATTCTCCATCCTCTCTCCTACCTGACGCTCAGTATATCCCCCCTCTGTTCCCGGACTTATCGGTGCGGTGTCTTGAATCACACGTCATATCCATATCTTACGTCCGACGAATATAAAGAACCATTGGAAAGTTCTACGGCCAGCTGGGTCTAGGTATGTTGCAGACCATCGCAAAACATCAAAGGGCTAACGGAGTATGACACCACTCGTTCCACATAGAACGTCGTTACAGGGTGGTATGTACAGGTTGTACTCATCCTGTGTGTATCGCCTCAAGATACGGTTTCTCTCGGTGGCGCAAAGCATGTCGTCGTAATCCACACACTCGCACTGTACTACTTTCCCTGTGGAAAGCGGCGATGCCTCATTTCATTTCACAGCTTGGTTCGTCCAACTGTTCGAGTGTGCGAATCATCGTCAGTCAGTGGGTGTTTCTGATGAACCGAGGCGCGTAGTGATGACCCTTTCCCCGGCTTCTGCAAGCTTATTGGAGGTGAGCTAGTAAGGACTTTTGCATGCACTTTCTCCTGACGAACATGATGCATATTGCCTCCACCATCCTCACGAATCGGTCAGCTGGTTGCTGATGTTATACGAGGGCTAGCAAATCAAGTGAGTCGTAGCCCATGCCCCGCAGTACATCCTGGGTGAACGTAACCACTCAGCCGCGGTGTCCGCAGATCGCAATGTGATCCAGACCCAAAGAACAGCCGCAGTATGGGTTAAGAGGTCCATGGAACGCACGGGCGGTGCTGCTACAGCTTGAATTTCTCCTCCTCCATTTGGCTGCCTCGGGATGCTGCACTAGTTCCCGTGTTTCAAGCCGGAGTTTGCCCTTAGCGAACGCGTGATGTTCGTCTTATCGACTTTCTCGACCAAGTGCAACCTCGTGGTGCACATATTTTGGACGACTTATCTCCGACAGATACAATGATGTCATCTCATTCACTGTGAATTGTTCGCGGGTAGCAGTCATATAAAAAGGGAGGATCAACGCTTATTTGTTGCAACGATAATTGTTTAACAGATCTCATCCTCTTCGCAGCACGGTGCTTCTAGCTCATTATCACCCGACATCACCATGGATTTCCCCCCGACGTGTCTTAACCAGCCTTTCGTCCCATCTCCAGATGCGTTCCCTGTTGATCTCGAGCCGGAGAGCCATGGGCTCGCGTTCCCATGCACGCTGTACGACTCATCTCTTGCTCGCTCTACTTCGCATGGCGATTCCCCCCATGCTCAATTCGGTCACGCACAATCCAACCTCGCTGCAGGGAATTCATCGTTCCCCGCTATTGCACCGCCCCCTCCCATGTACTGGAACAATGCTCTTTCCGGTGATGATTATTTAGGCCCCATCCACGGTACATCAGAACTGTCTGCTTATGCAACCGTGAATCCTTCTGGAATCAATGTGTGTCGGGTTGTAATGCCTACTTTTTTTTTCCGCTGATATCGCCGCTGCGTCGGTAGGCCGTTGACACAAGCAGCCATTCCATCTCACATCACGAGCGAGAACACAAAACCCGGGCCGTCTTTCCAGACAACATGACGTACCCTGCTGCGTATCCTGCACTCACCAGCGGTCAGTCGATTCCAGTCGCTTCACATCCAGAACACGTGGTGCTGTGGTATCTTGTGTGCTGGGATGCTGTAGTCCTTGACGGGCCTCGAAGGTTCGTTCCCCAGACCATCTACCAACCTCACTCTCAGGGGGATAAGGAACGATACGTATCGCTGGCCAAGTTGCATAGCCCCATCATATTCATCGCTCAAGACTCACCTGAATGGGGTGTGCCGATACAACGCTTGCTCTCCAGACAGTCGGTTCAACTGGTGGGCGGGAATGACCCTGCGTTCACATCGTGCGGGCCATCGATAGGTATCCGCGTACAGGTATGTCACTTTGTTTGGTTCCGTCAATGTCATGCTTGATGGTGTTCCAGTGGCCGGGCTACCAGCCGTTCCACAAACAAGTCGGGACAAGAGATTATACTCACCAACGTCGGATGATCACCAAGGCCAAACTTGTCAAAATAGTCGCAAGATGCGTCAGGCAGTTCGTGGACGTCATGAGCAGGCAAGCGATGCAGATAGGGTCCGATGGGCAATGGAGAATCGGTCCCGTCGACATTAGAGCGGATGACATCGTACTCGTTAGCCTGCACCACGTTTCTCAAGGGAGCTGGCAACCCCATCTCCGTCTCCGAAGGGGTATTGGCGCCAATATCACCGAAGGACCACAGGGCCATCGCAGATCCTGACGCAAGAATAAGTAGTTGTTCAAGTCAAATGCTTGTACATCTCCCTTACGAGGCTTAATGATAGTCCTTCACGATAAGAGCCTTCATTCAACCCATTGAGATACTTACAAGCGCTCGTTCATGCCTGCAGGCATTTTCATGTCGTATATGATATTGATGTTCTGAAAACACAGCATATGTTTAATTTATTCCAAGTTACGCTGTGGCTTACCACACAGACTCGAAGAACTTAACACGCAGACTCGAAGAATGCTGATGTTGACTTACCTGATAGAGCGGGACGATAAAGAAGTACGACCCTTGATTCATTTGTCAAGGGAAATGCACCCCAGGACGTCCAACAGGATGTCGTCAGAAGTGTAGTGCCGTCTGCGCAACGAGTCCAAAGGTCCCCCTCAGAGATCCGGGAATGACGACACCTTGGTGTGATGTCAGACACACGAAAAGCATCAAACTACGCACCTTTCCACATAGTCCTTCCAGTCGCCACCCGCTCCTCTTGCTATATGCGTGGTTGTGGTGGCAGGCTGTCGAAGGAAGCACCTCACAGCAGCTCGCCGAGAATGGAGACGATGTCACCAGAACATTGAATGACCTGCAGGGAGCATAAATAAGTCGAAAGACGTGCATCAGTGAGAAGAAGAATCCCGAATGTGGTGGGTGAGTATGAGAGGGGTGAAAGGTTACCCCTAATCGGTACCAAAGACTCGGATACCGGTTAAGAGCACATAACCGGTGCCGGTGCTGTGCCCCATCAAAAGGCACGGGAATCCATCATACGTCTTGCTGTCTCCGTCTCCGACAGAAGGTGCTTTAAATAGCAGAGTCACAGAAATAGGTAGTACGGACCCTCATCATACACCAATCTGTGAACTGATTTCCAGTCACTCCAGTGGAACGACATGGGAAGCAGTCGCACATCGAGCGCGGAAACGTCGCTCAACCTTCATGCTAGCCCTCTTCCGACCGGGGACATGAAGGATTGCGCGACGTTTTGTGATGCGCGCATCAAATTTGGGTTCTGCCATCATTATCATCCCCAAGTGCATTGACAGTTACCACTAAGACAGACTCCCGCGCCCGTAAACGTTGAAGTAAGAACCGACGTCTTTCTGCCAGATCACTGAAGCGGTGACCCACGTTTAGCTGATAGCCGACAAGAGCAGATGATCAAGACTAGCAAAACTACTACGCAGACTGGAGGTCAGTCGGAGTGCTAGCAGCGATATCATCGGTGGGAGCAACATTCAAGTAGGAATGATTTGGGAATCATGATCCCACAGATGTCACCACTCCGTTAACATTGATCCCCGGACTAGCTAGTACTTAGAGCTCCTGGCTGACCTCGGCTGCGGTCGGCTGCTAGCTAACCGTTTCAGTGATTCTGACAGAGAAGACAGCGGTGCTTAGGGGCACGAGAATCCGTATAAATAGCGGAGGCAGCCTGCACAAAGGTACGGACTGCGATCCTCCCCCGCTCTACAATGCCTTTCGAATCCACTGCGCCTTCGAAGGGTGTTGCGTTAGTCACAGGCTCGGCCAGCGGCATAGGTCGGGCCATCGCCATCCGCCTTGCGAAGGACGGCTACGATATCGCGTTGAACGATCTCGCCGTAAACAAAGCCAACCTTGAAGCCACCAAGGAAGAGATTGACGCAGAATGTCCGGAACGGCGGGTCTGCGTGCTCGTAGCCAACGTGAGTATTGAGGAGGAAGTGAAGAACATGGTGGATGGCGCGGTTGAAGCGTTGGGTCGCCTTGATGTGGTAGGTCCACGGTCGTACCGACTTCACTTTGAAGCTTGAGACATCTATTAGATGGTAGCGAATGCAGGTATCTTGAGGACTGGATCGATCTTCCAAAGTAAGGTTGTTGTGTTTGACAGACGGGATTGATCGCAGTGCACACCTCTCCGTTACCATAGCAACCGTAGAAGATTTCGATGCCGTTTTAGCGGTCAACGTCCGCGGAACCTTCCTCTGTTACAAGTATGCAGCACAGAAGATGATAGATCTGGGAATCAAAGGCCGCATAATCGGTGCTAGCTCTCTCGCCGGAAAGAAAGGTCAATTCCTCGATTCTTGCATGTTCATACTCGCTTCAGATTTGGCTAACTTCAACACTGGCATTTATAGGGCATCCGTTTTTGAGTGCATACTGCACGTCGAAGTTCGCGGTTAGGGCGTTAACTCAAACTACAGGTTCGATTCTTGAAATTCTTCCGCATAACAATCTAACTATGCATAGCCGTCGAGGTTGGGAGGCATGGAATAACTGTCAATGCATATGCCCCAGGTCTCGTTGAGACTCCGATGCGTGAGTCATCCCCATGAACGCATCTCCTTATTTCCCTCGTTAACAAATGCCTGTATAGTCGATGTACTGCAAGAGGACATGGTGAAACACACGGGTGACAAAGGGGGGGTTGTCGAACCGGTATGATCCGTATGCTTGACCAACCATTTGGTCTCTACTTACCAGCCCGAAAAACAGTTGAAGGCTATGGCTGCAGTTGGCTACTTGGGTACTGCCAAAGACGTTGCGAACCTTGTGGTCTACCTGGTGTCACCGGAAGCACACTTGATCAGCGGTACGTGTTTTGTTCCTGTAGCTACGATGGCTCATCCTCATCCCGGTGTCCAGGCCAGACGGTAATTATATTTCTCCATAAGACAATCTAAACTCTGACTGCGTTTCAATAGATCTCCATAGACGGTGGAACATACTTTGATTGAACTTCGATTGATGGGGAAGTCGCCATGAACCTACAAGGGGCCCGATACCGCACATTAACGGATTTCTGATGTCATAAACTCTCACAAGTTATTCTTGGTTCCCCAATCCCTGGTTTAAATCAGCATAGACCCGGCATGATGAATGTTTTCCGCAGTACCCGATCAATTGACCGAGCCATACTAGAAAAATCTGTTTTAGGATGTACGCGAATTCCTCGATGTCAACGTTCCGCTTTGTAATCTCGGTGGAGAATTGAAGAATTCTTGCATTTCTCAAATGTACATCCTCAATGATCACATTTTCGTAGTGGTCACTGTACAGAGTCTTACGGGCGGAGTTCAAAGTCTGAAGTGCGCTATCTCCGACAGACACTGCTCGGACCCACGTGCTAGGCCACACTTACAGCCTACCAGGCCCCGCCTGGCAGTCAAGCGATAGCGTGAGGGACGTGTTCAAGTGCCCCTGGCCCTCCATAGGGAGGTTTGCAAATAATCGCCACCTACATCTAATGATCTCCCTCAAGGAGATCCAGCAGGTAACACTTACCTTGGCAAAATCAGCATCTCCGCAGCCCCCAAAGCCCGAGTGCCCAACTCCAAGATCCACGCTGTGACTTCGCCAAAACAAGTATCACCTGTAGTCATGCGAGGCTTTCCTTTCATTGGATCGCTTTGGTGCATTGTGTTCGTGACGACTCGGTAACCCTCCAAGCTGATTACGATCCACAGAGACTTGATTCGGTACATGGCAATGAGGTACGGCCTATAAGGAGCCTTTTTTTCCGCAGACTCACCTACCCTAATTTCGAAGGACTTTGATCTCACAAGAGGAGCGATCGCCCATCCTGTGGCGTCGAAGGGTCTTGGAACGACGTTTGGGGGTACTAACGGAAGTGAGCATTGATAAAACCTTATCAGCGAACTTTTTCTCACAAGACTCGTGGGTTGGACTGCGGCCGCAGTCCAGGTTATCCTGTACCGGCGGACTTGGCGTATTTTGGTATGACTGTGAGTGATGTGATACCGCAGTGAAAAGCAGATAGGCGATGACACTCACATGTAGCCCTTGCCAGGCACGAGATCCACGCTTGTTTGTGCCATCACCTTGTCACCATCCTTCGACGTGTGCCAAGTCTCCTCGCTCCCATCCATGCTCTCGACGTACCACCGCAAGACAACAAGACTCCATTCAGATTACCATTCTATCACATAGGTAAGGAGGACAATGTGAACTCTGTGAATGAAACGAAAAACACGGAAATTGTTAAACAAGCAGACATGCCAAGTGCATGTGGCTAGTCATGATGACACGTTTCACGGTACAATCGTCAACAATCTCTGTCCCGATACGTGTACTGAAATCCGCAGCGGATATGACAGCATATTTCCCGCTCGCGATACCACTCATAGCTCGTAAATGGGGTGCGGATATCTGAGTGGGCCAGCCTTCTATATTTGTGTTCCTTGGATGACCCAACCCCGTTCAGTTGCTCAAAGGAACACGGCTGCCGAGAATGTTCTGCGCATCGCATGCGGTGGAATCTAACAATGACATTTCGTTTCTATCAGAATAGACCTTTGAGGGTTCACCTGCCCCAACAGCCAACTGCTGCGACTTCGAAGCTCACTGACAAATCAAACGCCAAGTCATTGTCTCTCTTGGCAGGGGTTGGCGATTCACGGAAGAGTCGCCAACACCTGCCACCCGCGTTCGCAGCGATTATGTATCCTCTTTGGGGTTGTTATCGGTGCGCTGATTGAGCGGTGTGCAACAGTAGAGGCAATTGTTCGCAAAAGGCACTGATTACCTCGAGGTATAGGTGACCACTCGACATGTTATCAACGAAAAAGTGAGTAAGGATTGTTCGGTAACTCCACAAGTAGTTAAATCGGGGGATAAAGGTGGTGATTTTAGGGTATCCCGATATTTCAGGGCATCGGGATATATCTGAACTGAGATGCGCAGTACACGAGGGCGGTGACGGATCAAAGACACGTTACATGCTTCGAGGGTTGGACCTATATGGAGTAGTACTGAGATCTGATTAGTATTCGCGATTGATTAGTGAAACGCTTGATTGCGGTTGTTACGCTGCCAGCCGAGAGCAGCCACTACTAGCAGACCCACTACCCAGACCAGAGTTTGAACAGACACATAGAAGATAGTAGCACACACAAATGGACCTTCAAGCAGCTTCAATGACTGACAGTCAGTGATGGATTCTAACCTCTGGTCTTCTATCACGGTTAGATAAGATGGTACTAATCGCTGATGTTTCATCCGCTTTCTCGCCGACCGGGGGCGTAACCCGACGTTTCAGGACAGAATTGCGCTCGAGAGCTAATGGGAATCACCGAAACCCTAAGAAGAGAGAATCGACTACCTCGGCGCTCCGCGTCATGCCAACTCATCATAAAATCGGAGTTTGCAGCTCAATCTTAATCGCTACTATGAATGAAACGAAACCTTTCATCTTAGGATCGTATCACGCGCTACGCTGACCGTTCCTGCACTATCGTGACGTAGGAGGCGCTCCCGCGTGTCCTCACTGCGCAGCGCGAGGCGATGTGTTTGACATTCATTGGTTTTCTATATATCCGGATTGCATTCCATATATTAGCCTCGGGTGCTTGCATGCCTTTCTTATCAACCCCCTTGGCAAGTCATTCTGCGCCTGCACCCTTACAACCATCATGGCATCCCCCGCACCTCCACCCTCATCGCCAGTGCCAACTGTCCCAACCATAGCAGTAGCGTGGATTGCTCTCTCTACTTTCTTCGTCGTCGTCGGTATCTCACAGTGGGGCTCGGTCCTGTATTCCAAAGTGGTCAACCATCGCCGACCACCGAGGGATCCCGACGAAGAGTCAACGCATACATCCACTACTCGCCCGCGTGTCGGCAGCGGTGGATGGTCGCTTGCACGCCTCCCGCTCGCGGCGGTCAATGTCTTCCGGGTTGTCGCTTTCCGTTGGACGCTCGAGTTTGGCACCTACGATATCAGGGTGGTCGACATCTTCCTCACGTTGGGATACGTCGCCCTTCTCTACGGGTTGGCGTTTAGGGGCGGTGAGCTGGAACGGATTTTCTTGTCACTGCGTCATTCATCGTTGGATGTCTGTAGCGGCCAAGAGTGGGGTGACACACTTTAACCTGGAGCAATTCAGTGGAGGCGCTGGTCGTCTCGCCGCGAGTCAGCTCCCGCTTGTGACAGTTCTTGGTACCAAGCACAATATATTGTCCCGTGAGTAAACCCTCGTACCGTCCCATCTTCCCTCTAACTCGAGAGTTTCCTTGCAGTCATTACCGGCATTAGCTATGAAAAGGTTCAGTCTTTGACAACGTTTTGCGAGATACATAAACTGACTTACCCCCAGCTAAACTTCTTTCACCGCGTTACTGCACGGTCGTGTTTCGTATTGTTATTATTTCATGTGTGCGGTCAAATATACAACTCCAAGAGGTATTCCATCATGTCGTTGCAGCATATATGCTCCCTGACACTTGCCTAGTTTCGGCCTGTTCGATTTCTTTATCCAGCAGCCATTTCTTCGCCTTGGTTTAACAGCATTCACTTCGCTGACCATCCTGTTGATCGTGTCGATACGCGGAATCCGGAACAAGGCCTACGAAGTTTTCTTCTACATTCATTTCATCACAGTGTTGTGAGCAAAATTTCACTTACGTGTCTTTCTTATCTCATAATCATTAGCATTTTTTTGATTGGGGCATACTTCCATACCATGTATCCGGCCATCGGGTAAGCGGACGCCTCCCGGATCAAGGCACGGTGCTGACGAGCACAAATCCAGCTTCTCAACCTGGATCTGGCCAACATTTATGTTCTGGGCGATAGATCGCTTTATGCGGGTGGCCCGGATTGTGGTGTACAACTCTGCTTTCAGTTGGCGCGCAAAATTGCAAGATGCAACCACCGAGCTTCTCTCCGATGACTTTATTCGGGTGAGAGTGCGTCGCGGAGCACATCTACAGTGGTCCCCCGGACAGACCGTATTCCTCATTATGCCATCCGTATCGACCTTTCCACTGGAGGCACATCCCTTTTCCATCATGAGCGTAGACTCTCCTTCTTTCCGCGGTGGCGCAAGAAAGCACCCTGTAAGGAATGGTGAACTCGGAGAAACTGCGGAAGCCGTGTATGGCAAAGAACTCGTCTTCCTTATCAACGTCAGGGGTGGGTTTACGAACCGCTTGAAGAAAGTTGCTGCGCAAAACCAGACTGTCAAAGTGTTCATCGATGGCCCGTACGGGCGCGCACCTGATATAGGAACATATGATACGTCCATTCTCATTGGTGGTGAGTTGCTATCTGTGACCAGGTTGGAAGAACCTGAGGCATACCATTGCAGGAGGGTCTGGTATCACGTACATACTGCCTGTTTTCTTCGACGCGATCGAGTAAGGTGTTCTGAAGCAGCACTCTTGGTGTGGTATTGACATTGTGGTTTTCAGAAAAGCTCGAAAGGAACCCATCCAATGTCGTAGGCTGGTGTTCATTTGGGCGGTACGCGACGCGAGTGAGTATATTGTCAGAGATCAATGGTACATTCTCACGCGCCCGTCACGATTCTAGGTCACGTCCAATGGATCTCAGATGCCCTTTACCGAGCAAATGCTCTCACGCCGACGTGGCTAACTGTGTCGATCAGGATCTTTGTCACGAGGGGCGGCTTGCCGTTTAGCGATGATTCGATTGATCCAGAACGAACGCCAGATAAGGAAAGCGCTCAAGTATGGGCGATGCCGCCGTCTGTCCGGATGGAGTATGGGAGGCCAGATTTGAAGGCTACCCTGCGGGGCGAGGTTAGCACGGCGACGGGAAGCATGTCTGTCACGGGTGCGTACCTTTTTTGTTGCTGATGGTATCTTTGGGGCTCTGACGGGTTTGAATTGGCGTGGGACTAGTGTGCGGTTCCCAGAGTTTGACGAGGTCGGTGCGTCGCGCATTAACGTTCCCTGTTTCGGGACCCTGGAGTATTTTGAGCGGAGGACCGAGCGTGACACTGCACATCGAGTCGTTTGGGTATGCCTAGGAGTAGAAAGTTTTTGCAAACACGGACTAGAAAGGGAGGAAACAAGTATGAAAATTGTACCATTACTGCACCGTAGATCGGATTGTGGTCCTGTAGAACGTCATGTATATCCATAGAGACACGTTCGGTTCACCGTCGTCGGCGAGGTAATATTCGAGTTCCGACAAGGTCGCCGACGTTTTGCAGGTCGACAAGGAGACAAGGCTGTACTGTGGAAGGAGCATGTGCTCTGATTGCGTATCCCCTTTGTAGACAAGTACATAGTTTTACATGAATGGCAACTTCATTTTTCTTCCTTACGAACGACAGCGGGGATAAGAGGGTAAAAGGACGAACCGGACAAGGTCTCTCTTCTCTGGGGTCAGGATGATCAAAATACATCAGCGATATAGCAATATTCAAACTCATCATCATCTTCCGAGTCCGTCGGTGGTTCAGGCTCCGAGTCATACACCTGCACAGCTTCATCCTCGACCTCCTGCCCACCTTCTCTATGCCAACGACCCGTCCACGCCCGCTCCTGCCTCCGAACTAGCGTAAACTGACGCACGAGCTTCTCCACCTCCTTCCACCTCTTGAGGTACTTGTCTTTGCCACTTCTCCCACTCAACAACGGCGTGTTCCACGAGACGATCTGTTCAATGTTCGGGGCGACGGCGGACAAGAAGGCCGCGACGAGCGAGGGTCGCGTGATTTTTGAATCGGCCAGCCACAGCGATTCCAGGGACGTGTTCTGCACGCCAGCACCAGGGAGCCTCGTCGACGCGATCGGTAACACCGTGGCATCGACGACGAGTCCCAAGAGCGCGAGGTGGGGGCAGTGATGCAAGAGTGGCAGCAAACCCGGGAGCGTCACCTTGGAGGGGATCTCCCATCCGCATTCGCGGATGGAGAGATCGAGGGTTTCGAGGAGCGGCCAGGCCATGGCGATCTCCTTGATAGCGGCGTTATCCAGGTCAAAGGTGCACAAGGTTTCCAGTTTCAGAGACGTGATATGTTTGAGTTGAAAGAGAGGGCGGAGGGTGGTGATATCGATGATGTGTTTGTCGTCGTAGTCTCTCCAGACCTGCATCTCGGAAATGTCGACGACCGACAGGTTCCGATACGAAGGATTGGAGGCCCATGTAGTAAATATGGCGTTGTAATCAGCGGCGCAGGTTTCATCGTCGACATTGAGATTGATTGTATCAACCGACGTGGACTGAATGAATTTCAAGAAACGCAGAGAATGAGACATGCTAGGCGCGGAGATCAATACTTCTCGGAGGACGGGGAATCTAGTGCGGCCGAATGCGGATTCGAGGTAGTCGAGGGAGACTAGGCGCAAGTCCATACGAAGGATCTTCAAGTTGGGCAACTGGGAGAGGTGCAAGACGCTTTCTTCTGGAAGCTCTGCACAGCGTAAAGCCTGAAGCTCCGTAAGTTGACAGAGGACCTTGGAGAACGTCTCGAGGGCCCGATCCCCTCTTTGGAACACAAAATTGCGGAAAGCCATGATTTGTCGGATGCGTGGACACCGGGAAGGCAATAATGGTAGCAGAGAGAAGGTAAGGGAGTTTGCCATCAAGTTATCGATATCGACATGGACCACCGTAGGTTGGAGAAGATGGTGCAAGAAGGGAATAGCCTCGGGCCGGTACTCCCCGCATCGGAAATGCACCAATCTCGGGAAGATGATGATGGGAGATGGTGGTTTCGCAAGCGCCACGTAAACGTTGACATCCGTGGTAGATATACATTGTCGATCAAATTCTAGGCTTCGCACTCGACGTGCGTAGCGGAGGAAAATATCCCAGTCAGACTGCTGCATAGCACGTCTGAAAGACTGGGAGTACCCTGAAGCCTCAGATTGTGCTCGCTGGTCCATTGTACACAGGAAGACGACATACCAGCTGCTTCCCGTTGACCACCCATAGATCATCCGGCATACACTTGATGAGCCATAGCAGGTCATTAATCTCGTAGTAGAGCACATTGAGAGCAGGCTCGAGGAAGTAGCGACAGGTTCTTGCGAGCCTCGCAAGGGTGCGACGGTCACGGAACTCTCGTGATTTAGGTTCGGGTTTCAGAATTACGAACGCATGTTGAAAAATTATCGTCAAGATTTCGTCGATCGTGAGGCATCTATGCATGAGTCGTCCGAATCAAAGAAAGAAAACCGCCACCACTGAGAAAAGGGCTCCGTCGTTAGCATCGACTGGCGAAAAGGCGACATGTGAAATGAGAGCACGCACCATACACACGGTAAAAGGAAACCAAGCGCCGACCATCTGGCAACCATGTCTTTTAATGCCGCCTTTTTCGAGCGGAGAAACAAGTGAACTCAATTCCCTGCCATGCCAGCTCAATACACGGGGTGGACGTGCACTCACGGCTGTGTCGGGATATCAGGCTAAATGATGCGGCTGGTTGTTGATGCGGTGGACGTAGTACATATGAGATGGCTGGTACCTGGGTGGCTGGCGGCCGCCACGTTCGAAGATAGTTAGGTCTGCAGAGCTGGCGGACCTACGCATGCCAGTGACGGAAGACACAAAAGAAGGCGTATACAGCATGTCTCTATTCTTGTCGTCCTCGAGAGTCTGGTGAGTTCATCTAGGAGACTGGACGGCGCTTATCACGATGGTGATGTTGCCAATCACTACTGACTTTGGGTATAGTGCTCAACAACCTCTGATGTTTCCTAGTCAACACGCGCCCGCCACAAGCTGAGCGTCTGCTGTTGTCCTAGCGAAGCTGCATGCACACGGCGCGCCCAAGCAGTGAGTCCTGTTCACACGACATGCCTCCAGTCACCCTAATACTGGTATGTAGCGTGCTGGCAGCCATACTGCACTTTGCTGAAACCCGGCGAAAACGGGTGGGTGAGTCACGCTCGGATCTCAAGTAAAATGACGCCAGACAAGAAGAATGCACCAAGACAAACGAAAGCCTTAAACCAGAGAAACACCCCTGTTTCGATGGTGCGTTATCTACGGTTCGACGTTCACAACATCGTCTCATGACCAGGTTTTCGCCCCACTTGGCACGAGGCCAAGCGAAGCTGCGGATATGAAGGTGGTAGTGAATGCCTCCCTTATTGCGACGTCATACATATATTAGCAGGGAATCGGCGGCCGTAGGTACTGTGTCCGCACTAATACACCCGCAATTGCAGCTTCAACGAGTGCACTGCCTGGTGGCTTCATCACGCCGGATGTCGCCAACTATAACGTCCTTACCTTGCCTTTTCATTAATCACTGGAGGTGGGAGGTAATCTAGCCATACGTGAGGCCTTTTGGAGATATCATGTGCGCCCACACTCTACAGCAACAGCAACAGCCTGAGTGATGAGCTTATCGAGGTCCGCACAGATGGGCACTGCCATGATCACGTGATGATATCGGCAATCGCGTTCAACTTGTGCAAGTTAGTGGACGCATCGACGTATCGCGACAATCACCATGCCTGGTAGACTGTAACGTCCACCCACAAACATGCCATAGTGGGAATGTTGAACCGACAGCCAAGACTCGTGAATTGACATCAATGTCCAAAAGCGGAGCCTCTGCAGTGGCGACAACCAGACCTGGTATACAATCAGGAACGAAGCCGTCCGGAAACTTCCAGCGGTTTGCCTATCAATAAATCATGCTCTCCTATGAAGGTGAGACCCGGATAAGGGATAGAATTATATGTACGTCAAGGACAATATAGGATGTCAACCTCATGAAGCATGCCCAGGGAGCCTTCTTGAGGGTCCCCCCTCACCCTAAAGTGAAATGAAGACGAAGAAACATCGATCGTCGTAAGGTGGGTAGCCGTGTCCGTGGGCCTGGGAAATCGTCCACTCAGATGGTTGGTTGGGAGGACTCAAGATCGCCCAATATACGTATGTGACAACGACGGGCAGATTGCATACAATCAATGCTACTGTCAACCAGAGCACTTGATGAGTTGTTGACGAGAGCAATGGGACAAGGCAACGTACCTCCATGTCAATGGCTATGTACTGCGCACTTTCGAGCGGCACCACCAACTGACAGATCGCGTGGAACGAGGAGGACATTGAAATTTGACATGAACACGCTTGACGAGAACAAGGACAAAATCATTCCATGTCGCCCTTGGGATGTTTGACTGCGACTAGCATTCGGGGACTTGTGTATACATGTCAAGGAAACGATCAGGACTCACTCAAAAGAGCTGTACTATTGATTGTCATCGCCGAAGCGATGGGGACCATGTGTAGAGGGTCTCGTTTTAAATGCCTCCTTTTGAACATGGGATTAAGGTTCTCAGTTTGGAGCACCAACTTGTCCATCAGCGACAAATCTGGAGGATCCACCCTCTTGAACGTGGTGCCCCATTATCACGATACTACATATTCATATTTGCAGTGTGGTTGATTGGCTTGCAGGGACAGATGTATGACGAGGCAGAGTCCTGGTTACAGCTCGTGCATAGTAGGCAACAATTCGATGGACGCTGAAGCCACGGCGATGGCACTGGGTAATACCGACCGTTGGCTTGAAAAATGTAGTAGTGAGTCAGAGGTTTGCAAACAGAGTTGTAGTGTTACTGGGACCGACCCATCTTGAAGAACGAAGTTATTGCTAAATGAGCTGGCCAGCGCGGATCGTTCTGTGATTGGGGAGGCTAGCAAGGAAATACCTCGGAGAGGCGTATACGAGCTCCGCCTGAAACTGATGGCCAGCGGAAAGAACCGCCGGGCGAAACTCGGTCAACCAACTTCAAGTTTGAAGCGACATTGAACCAGGCATATGGTTCGACTCGGAGTTGCCCATGACTGTGCCAGGAGGTACGTACTATGAAAGCGTCGCATCGCATATTTTTTACAGTCCATCCCTTCGGCTGCGCAACAATTTGGACCAATGTGAAGCATAGGACTTGCGGATGGATATGCCTATTCCTTGATCCTCTTGCATCGTAATGATTGGTTCCGGTTAGTAGTGATTACGGTCATTTCGCCTCTACACAGGCCTTGTCCTGGTGTCGATGCGAAAAATATCGATGACCGCGATCGGTGGCCTCGCACCAGTACACCTTGACGTTTGTCATGCAAATTCTCTAATGTCAGGATAACATATTCATCGAAGCTGTAGTCATTCCATCTCGGCGGAGTGGCGTCCAGTACATTGTGATGATGGGAATCAGAAACCGGTCTTTGCTCGGACATTACGACATAAGGTGCCCGAGTATATCCCTCCGTGCGTTCTTTTGCAGCCCACTTTCACAGCGATGAGTGACAAATCGAGTAGCGAAAAAGGACAACCTTGGAATGGCGGCATGGAGTAATTGCTGACCCCGGCGGGTTGAAACGCCCCTCCGTCGGAACAACTAGTCGTAGGAGGGACGCTGGATTGATGGTTGCAAGGTCCAGTCATAAAGTGTCATCAAGGAGTTCGTCCCAACAACCAAGGTGCAGAAGTATTGCGATCAAGCCTTCAGGGACGGAGCCCACCGAGAATGTTTGCCTATTAATACATCGTGTTCTATCGATAAGCAAAGCGCTTTGATTAGCCAGGCTACGTGGAGATGTCAGCATTCAGGGATGGGATAATACATGAAGCATTGTCCAACAATACCACGTTCCCTGGGTACTAGAGTCAGAACACTCCGTAGCAAAATGTATGCTTGACAAATATTATCAACGTTTCATCAATGGTCCAACCAAGGCACTGCGTAAGACAAATCGACAGCGAATGTTAATCAACAACTCTTCTCGTAAGAAAGAGAAAGAGACCTATACCGCTCCTGAATAAGCCCATAGACAATGAAAGTGATACTGTAGAAATCAGGGTTGTAATGTATGTACGGCAAGGAAAGTACGAGATATCAATACGAGTGTCCATAATCACCCAATCTTAGGCCCTAGCACCACGACGGGACGGAGATAAGACACTGCTCGACCAGTTACCATCGGTAGCTTCGGCGGTTGTACCCAGAGAAATATCCAAGTCGACAGTCGTGAGCTGGGTGGTTGTGTTTGTACGTCTAGGAGTGGTGAAGTCATCATCTCCTTCGGACTCAGATGGAAGGGATCCGTTGGGTGAACTCAAGGTCACCCGGTACATGTATGTGACCACGACGAGGAGATTGCATACAACCAACGCGGATGTCAACTGGAGGATGCAATGAGTTCATTGTACGAGCGCAGTCAGACAAGGGGAGAATACCTCTGCATCAAAGGCTATGTACTGTAGGGTTTTGAGTGGCACCACCAATTGACAGATCGCATGGAATAAAGAGAATATTGACATGAATGCGTTTGATGAGAACAAGGATAAGATCATTCGACGTTGTCGTCGGGGAAGCTTCACTCTCCAAAGAAGTTTGAGAGAAAGGTACAACAGGATGGCGTCCGAAATGCAATCAGCTAGTGAAGAGGTGCCAATGAATCATGACGAGGACATCTGCATCTGGTGATCACCTACTTATTGACTCAAAGAAAATTATTTCCTCTGATAGGATACATATGGGGCGTCGCTGGCTTCCAAGTGAGTGCGTAGGTTTCGTGTTATGAACACACTGGGAGATTTTCAACACAATAATAATTGCCCAGAAGAGAATGAGAAGGACTGTCATGACGCGTGTAAATGTGCGGAGGAGTGACAAGGGCGAAATCACCCGGATGATTGAGTACAAGAGACTTATACGAGACGTCCTAGTACAAATATCATCAGCGTACGACGTACAATAGAGGAGGACTGCCTACCACACCGTGCACGTAAAAGCAAGTGAGGCCATCCAACCGGTGATCAGTGCTCCCTCATAGTTAGCTATAGGATAGGTAGTCAGCGCATACCAGCCAAACTGAAGAAACAAATCATCTTGCTTGTTTTGAAAGCGACGAGTTGGGCAATGACGAATGTCGTCCCACAGACTACCATAACCGCAGCCCACATATCTTCCCACCAAAATCGTCGTATTCGCAACCGGAAAAACAATCGAAAGAGTGTGGTTACAATCGCCAGGATGTCAATCGCACTGAACGCGACTGGAATGGAGAGGCTTGTGAGTGGACGTCAAGGAAATGATCGAAACTCACTAAACAGAGCTGTATTATCGACTGACATAACTAAGATGATGGGGATCCTGGAAGGACTCGTCTTAAATGCCTCCCGACTCTAGCACATGGGAATAGCTCACCTAGGCCCTGGCCAATGCGTGCGAGCTTACATCTGGCCCTGATTCAGCGAATAAAACTTTACAAGATTTGATGTTATCATACCGTAAGGGGTAGGGCGGGCGCCAACTGGTCCACTGGGATGAGCAACGAATTACACTTTCGAGTTCGAATTACCAGCTTTCGTTGAATGAGCTGTGACCATGTGTTCTGAGCGAAATGATAGTACTCGGATATAGTCGGATACTAGCGGCATTTTGGATTAGTCTGATGTAACGGCGCTGCCGTGACTGATATCGACTCGGACCAGGCTGCCACCAGCTGCCACTGAGTCGGAAGCGAAAACCTTGAATTCAACCAACCTTCACTCCCGCTCAAAAACATCCTGCTGGGGAGGAAGTCAGTTAATATTACCATTACCCAAACTTGTTCAGTGTTGTGTCGATTGTTACCACTCGGTGCCTTTATCGGCTACCAATTTTCAGGTACCAGCATAACGTTGCCAAAGCACCCCAGACACCCACGGCGACTACGTCCAAAGTACGGCATGATGTTTTCTCTTGTTTATTTTCTAACGTAACTTTTTCCCTTTATAAACCCGAACCGCTCCGCCGCCGTCATCCTTCCCCTCACCTCCCTCTACCTCGTATTCGGACTCTCAAAGAGCCCACACACATGGATGCTCGCCGATCCAGACTCCGTCCTCGGCCTCCACCATTTGCGACGGTGTCGTTACTCGCTGTCTTGAGTGGTGTTGTCACCCATCCTTCCCATTTAGCAGATACTATGTGATTTTTTGGCCGTCAATTCATACTTTTGCTCGAGCCCACAAAAAAGAATGAGAAAAGTATAATTGTATTGCTACTTGCCAGTACATGTACTACATACGACTAACGAGTATTATGTATGTAGCCATTGACCAGAAGCCATCCGAGTCCGAGTCTATTGCGTGACAACATGAGTGTACGATGGAGCGGGCGAGCGACAGCACACGAGGGGGCAAGTGACCAGGCTCATCATTGTTGCCCTCACTGTCACCCACAAGGCGAAGGTGACAGTGTGCGAGGGCGAGTGAGACGGGGAGGGCGTTGTATAGCGAGCGTGAGGGCGAGTGTGATAGGGAGGGGGAGGTTAGGCAGAGTGAGCCGCTCGCATCGTCCGCGAGGCAAAGGTGATGGTGCGTGAGGGGAAGACATGGGATGGTGAGGGCGGGGGCAAGCGAAACGTAGAGGGTGAGTTAGGGAGGGCGAGCCGCTTACACATAGGACGAGGGCGGGGGCAAGCAAAACGGAGAGGGGTAAGGTGGGGAGGGCGAGCCGCTTGTCGTCGTCCGCGAAACTGATGGCGTGTGAGGCAGGCGAGATGGGGAAGACATGGGACGAGGGCGGAAATGGAGAGGGGTAAGGTGGGGAGGGCGAGCCGCTTGTCGTCGTCCGCGAAACTGATGGCGTGTGAGGCAGGCGAGATGGGGAAGACATGGGACGGTGAGGGCGGGGGCAAGCAAAACGGAGAGGGGCAAGTTGGGGAGGGCGAGCCACTTGCCGTCGTCCGCGAAACCGACGGCGTGTGAGGCGGGCGAGATGGGGAAGACATTGGACAGCGAGGGCGGGGGCAAGCGAGACGGAGAGGGGCAAGTTGGGGAGGACAAGCCGCTTGCCATCGTCCGCGAAACTGACGGCGTGCGACGGTGATGGCGATGGCGTTCAAGGCGAGGGCGTGTGAGAGCGTGCGAGGTGGGGAGGGCAAGTGACAAGGGTCGTCATTGTCGTCTCGCGGACAACCAGCGAGTGCGTGTGAGGGCAATGGCGAGGGTGCGCGAGGGTGAGGGTAAGAGCAAGCGCGAGGGCGCGCAAGGACGACGGCGAACGAACGACGACAGCAGAGGATGAGCGAGTGGAGGGGTGTGTCTTTTTTTCTCGTCGTGTCATTGGACGGACTTGGGTATCATTTTTAATTATCTACTCGGGAATTGTTAATTATCTATTCTTGGCGGTTTTTGGGGGGTCACATTTACGGAATTGCTGAAAACCCAGTTTCTTCTCTGCTTTTTAGCCGATAAAGGCACCGAGTGGTAACAATCGAGACAAAACTCCGGTCGGACCAGCGTTTCGATTTCACCTACCACGCCGGATCGGAGTCCGCTGCCTTCCTTGTGACATCCGGCTTCCAACACCGTGACGTCGCTCTCATTTGACTTCTGGTAGCCAACACATCCTCAGTGTGGCTGGCGCTCTGCTGCTCTTCGGTCTTTGGAAACGTAGCCTGGATCAAATTTGTCTGCGCCAGACTGTTGTGGAAGCTGTGGTCGTTCCACGTTGGCGTCGTGGCACGGACAAGGTTTGATAGTCGTTTCGACGACTCAGTGCTATCTCCCTGGTATGCCTTCAAATGAGCTGATACCGTTGGATGTGATTATGATCATTATGATTAGTAGCGCATTGCCCTAGGTACTAGTGGGCCTGACACTCCGACTGTGTGGACAACGCCCAATTCTTCCGAAAAGGATATATGACTACTACGGCGGACCATCATGGGGCGCCGTCAGCTTGAAAGAGCTCCAGGTACATCCTTCGCTGCATAGTTATATGCCACTTAAGGATCAGACCACTGAGACCAGAAGTCGAATTGGCAGCGGCATCTAGCACGCCGGTCGTGGGTAGCACAACCTTGCCTCTAGTTTACCGACTGACTTATATGCCAAAGCAGCGTACCGGCATGTAGCGTCAAACATAGGGTGTTCCAGGTGTATTCCTTGTTCCGTCCTTTCGCAGTCCACTTTCGCAGCCTAAACTACCATGGTTGACAAATTGGGCACCGGAAAAAACAAAGGACCCACAATCTCTCGACATGGAAAAGGTAATCGCTGACCCTGGTGAGGCTGCAATACCGACCCACAAGCAACAAGGCACGGTGGAGGGGTTTGATTGACGGTTGTAAGGACCAGTTGTAAAGTGTCGTCATCCTTTGAGGGAGCCTCTGCTGCGAATGCCCAAGATGCATACAATCAGGGTGCGGCCAGCTGAGAACCTTGCAGCTGTGGTCTGTTTATCGATAAAGCAATCGTGCCCCGAATACCATGAACAACAAATGTGATGCCGTGATAATAGGGGTATATGTACAGTGACTCCAAAAACCGTTGCAATAACTAACCCTGATGCGGTGCGCGAAGCGCACCGCGACCACCCGTGAGAACATCGCTTAGCTTTGGTGGAATACAATTTAGTACCGACTCCTGGCTACCAGATGGTCACTGGGTCATGTGATTCGGCCCAGAGACCATAGAGATATGGCCATTTTAATCTAGCCATGTCATTGCAACGGTTTTTTCACTTTTGATTTATGATAGGGTATTGGAGTATTTCAGTACTTGGTATGGCCTCCCATTGCCTGGAACACTTCCTGAACCCTTCTAGACATGCTTTCAATCAACCTCTGACACTCCCTGAGTGGTGTTCCCTCCCCAATCCATCTCAGTCTTCTTCCACATCCCATAAGCTTCATTGGAAGGATATTCATGATTTGTCAACCCTCTCACAGGGTAACCTGTGGGGCTTAGGTCAAGGGACTCTGTAGGACATGCCATAATGCCAAAATCATACACTTTAAGCCAGTCCTTCAGCTTCCTACCTGTGTGCTTGGTGTCATTACCCTACTAGAAAGTCATGTTAGGGGAATCTAGACCACAATACTACAGGGTATTCAGTGGATCATCCTTCAATATCTGAAGGTCAATGTCCCCATCCATCCTACAATCAATTCTGGTAGCATATCCAACTCCCTGCAAGTCCATATACCCCAGAATTAGCCTTCCAACTTAACCATTGCTTATACTAGCTCATTGCTTAGCCTCTGATCTATCTTTTTTCACATCCATTGGTGTCAATCTGACTCTAGGGAGTTCATTTTAGTCTCATTAGACAATACTGCCTTGCTCAAATCCTTCATATTGCAATGCTTGTTAGCATCAGCAAAATACAGTTCAGTTTAGATAATATTCAATGATGATTGTGGGGGTGTATATCTTAAGAGGGAGCTGGCTATGCCACCAGAGTTGATTGTAGGATGGATGGGGACATTGACCTTCAGATATTGAAGGATGATCCACTGAATACCCTGTAGTATTGTGGTCTAGATTCCTCTAACATGACTTTCTAGTAGGGTAATGACACCAAGCACACAGGTAGGAAGCTGAAGGACTGGCTTAAAGTGTATGATTTTGGCATTATGGCATGTCCTACAGAGTCCCTTGACCTAAGCCCCACAGGTTACCCTGTGAGAGGGTTGACAAATCATGAATATCCTTCCAATGAAGCTTATGGGATGTGGAAGAAGACTGAGATGGATTGGGGAGGGAACACCACTCAGGGAGTGTCAGAGGTTGATTGAAAGCATGTCTAGAAGGGTTCAGGAAGTGTTCCAGGCAATGGGAGGCCATACCAAGTACTGAAATACTCCAATACCCTATCATAAATCAAAAGTGAAAAAACCGTTGCAATGACATGGCTAGATTAAAATGGCCATATCTCTATGGTCTCTGGGCCGAATCACATGACCCAGTGACCATCTGGTAGCCAGGAGTCGGTACTAAATTGTATTCCACCAAAGCTAAGCGATGTTCTCACGGGTGGTCGCGGTGCGCTTCGCGCACCGCATCAGGGTTAGTTATTGCAACGGTTTTTGGAGTCACTGTATATTCGAGGACAACCGTGAACTTAGTGGTGAGTGGCTTGCAAAGCCACACACTTTTGTCGCTGCGACACAGTGTCGCCATACCGTGTACATTTTCCTCTTTATAACTGAATTTCTTTCTCAAGGATATGTTCGTACAGCCTGAGATCTCGATACCACGAGCAAGTCAAGCGTTTGGGTCAGACGGATGCAGGATTGACAATCAATGATCTTCAGACCACAGATCAGACCAAAGGACTTCTTGGTATATATATTTTTCTTTCGTTTTGGACGTGGGCTTACGGTTAGTAGGTAAGATCAGTCAGGACTTTCCGTGGTTTTGTGCGCTCCATGGATGGTGGCGGTCCAACCCAATATACAACGTGGCATACAGCACCGCTGATGCCAACCAGGACTTTGCGGCACAGGCTGCCATGTTATTCAAAATGCAGCCTGACTTCCCAATGGCTGGCAGTTCGGATTCAGCATCCCCGTTGCTGTTGACTGGTAGTCCATTACCCTCTGTCGCTGCTGCCTCCACCTCTGTTTCCGCTGCCGCTGCCACCTCCGCCTCTGCCTCCACCTCCATTGCCGCCTTCAATCCCACCAGTCACGAGGATGTGATTGGGGGAAATGATGTCACAGAACTTCCACGCTCCATTGATTGCGATGTTGATGGGGCATGGCCCTTCAATGATATATTTTCATTTGACCACCTTGACCTCGACATGGATTTCAGCTTCACCGACCTCTCCACTGCCCCCCCACCTGCCACGTCCTCCGCTGACTTCCCGCCTACCACATCCTCCGCTGTCTCGCTATCCGCCACACCCTCTGCTGTCTTCCCACCCGCTGCATCCTCCGCTATCTCGCTATCCACCACATCCTCTGCAGCCCTGCTACCCAAAGCTCCCACCCATCACGGTGTCATCTCTCTAAATGACAATCCAGATTACCGTCTGCCCCGTCGTCCACGCCTTGTTCCCAGTCATGCGGAAGTCAAGCGCACTAGTGGTATCGCTACTACTGGCAGCTTCCTCAAATCCGGCAGTCCATCTGCCACAGCTACTGACGACTCTGACTCCGACACTGCTGCTGCCTCTCTTTTTGCAAACCTGTCCATGAAGCGTAAGACCCCCACACCAGATGTCAGCTCCGAAGATACTGACCCGAAGAGCTGGTTCTCTACGGACCCCACCCCATCCTCAACCACATCCACTGGCAAGTCATCCAAACGTGCGCGGGTCTCAGCAGCTGCGACAACTGACCGTTCCGACATCCATGATGTGTCAACTTCAATCGTTTCAACAATGCGTGCATTTCAGGAACAAAAGGCACTCGAGCGTCATGCCAATCGCTGCGAAAAGACTGCAGCACGTGAGGAGCGCTTCGTCGACAAAAAGGAACAACGCAAGCATGAGTTGGCTGTAATGCAGAAGCGCCATGGGCATGAGGCGTTCATGGTGGCACAGAAGAAGGACTTGGTTGAGCACGAGGTTCGAAAGATGGAGCTTCAGCTCGAGATTCTAAAATATCAGGAACGAACCAAGTCAAAAGGCCAAGATGAAGTAGAGCCTGTGCGTGGTGAGGTCGACGAATTTATGACGCTTTGAACTTAGTACTTACCACACTACCAGTCAAGCTAGGTAATATGGTCATAGTATTCATACCTGTATTATGATATGTTGTAGTCGCTGTTTCCTACAACTTGAATCATTCCAAGTCGATGTTGTTACAAGTGTGCAAGTAAGTGCTGCATAAGTGAGTGACGATGTTGTTGCCCTGGTGTTCTTTGTTGTGTTTCCCGACCCTCTTCCTCCTCGTCCTCATCCTCGTCCTCGTCCTCGTCCTCCTCACCATTCCCTTCCATAGGATACTCAGCAGCAAATTCTTTTGCTGATGATGATATTCCAAGCTCTTCTTCAATGTCTATGATCATGTTGTGAAGAATAAGGCAGCTTCTGACCCAAGAATTGGCATATTTGAGGTCCTCATCTTTCTGGATTTGAATACGCAGATCACAAAGTGATTGGAATCGACCCTTAAGAGATGCAAAAAAGTGTTCTGAG
>JBBPSJ010000232.1:0-37466 GCA_038093535.1 Boletus reticulatus
GGCGGGTGGTGGTTCCGAAGTCCACACCTGCAGGATTGAATTACCCCTTTTGGATATTGGCCTTTGCGTCAAACTTCCACTTGTGCTCGTCCAATTGGCATTTTTGTTACATTCAATACGATAGGTTAATCGTGGTTCTCTCTGTATTTTCCTGGTTTACAACCGACAGACTTCCCGCCGACGCCAAGGCCTCCCTCCACCTTTGCGGACAACGATGACACAGACGGCGCCTGCATCCGATGTCTGCTGCATCCATCTTCGCTTAGAACTTGGATCTCTGACACCGCATGTCAGCACAGCACTACTTGTCGAAAAGCAGACAATGGTATTCGTGCGTGACCGGAACTTGGGAAACTAGGTCACGTACACAGGAGTCTGCTGATCATTGACAGACTTGGCATATACTTTGCAAGTTGAAGCTCAAACTTGGTCGTATGGAAGCCTCAGCCTCCCTGGTCGTGTGCAGGTAGTACTAGAGCAGGTTCTCAAACTTGCTTGTGGTATATTATCGCGCAAGCAGGAATGAGATTAGTGGCCACGGAAGACGACTCGTTGGCGTTCTCCAGGACAAATCAACACTCACTCAGTGGGCTTGTTCGGCTTCCCGCCTCCACTCACAACTAACCGATGCTGTTCAGGTCAGCCGAGATTGTTGTAGTCTCCCTGAGGATGGTATTCTCGCTTGCAGCATGCGTATTGGAACACCGCCAGCGCTCAGGCGACCTGGGGAGCGTATAAAACCATGAGATCGAGCTGCACTTTCGACCCAGCGTCAGTCGTCATCCCATCCATCGACCATTCTCTAGTTCACGTTCATACCATGCGCTTCGATTCCATGCTCGTCTCCAGCTTCTTGTTCGCTTCTGTAGCTCTGGCTGGCCCTCTCCAGTCTCACAGCCAAAAGCTTGTTCAGAAGTCGGCGAGCGCTTCTTCCGACTCAGTTGAATATTCGTCAAACTGGTCTGGTGCTCTGTATAAACTAGATGATAGCGTATGTCAACAATCCTTTGAACCGTGTCTTACTGGCTCTCATCCTTTCTTGTTTCGACAGGATTCCTTCGATTCCATTACTGGCGCTGTTACCGTGCCCCAAATTTCTGGTCCAACCAACACCAGTGTCCTGGTGACAGTCGGTATCGACAGTATATCATGCCCTAGCTTCCTTGCTGCCGGAGTCAAGGCTATAGTCACCCCGAATGGCCCCAGTTACAAAGGCAAGCAGATGTTAAACCACCCATCCACCATCTGACTCACCTTTGTTTTGTTGCTCTTGCACATAGCTTGGTGCGTGTTCAATGATGGCGGCAGCAATTTCAACATCGCCATCTCTGCCGGAGACCACATCCAATTAGCAATCAAGACTTTGGATAAGACATCTGCCCTTGTGGTCATGGAAAATCTCAGCAATGGCCAGAAGGACCAGCGGGAACTGCAATCTAGTGATCCACTTTGCGGGAAGAACGCAGAGTGGGTCGTCGAACTTGTACCGGGTGGCGACGGCACCTGGCTTCCTCTCCCCGACTTTAGCCCGGTGACCTTTACGGATGCCTTGGCCTTGGGCAAAAGTGGTCAATATTACGGGCCTCAGGGTGCCAACATCACTGAAATTATGACCAACGGTACAGTTCCGACCTCTGTCACCCTCGGCGAGTTTTCAGTCACTATCAAGCACGTCTAGACAAAGTGTGTACCGTGCAGGGAAACGCAGGGTCTTGATTGTCTTGTCCGTATATTGTACAATCATCGTTTGTAGTATGATTTAGTACAGTATGATGTTTTCCATGCTTCGACTCGGGCCCAAAATACTTGAAACGTTCCGGGCTTGGCTGCTCTCAGCACCAACCGATGCCCATGTCAGTGCTACCCTGTACGTGGTCTCGAAACCCAACGTTCCTTTTTATGTAGGAAGCGGAAGGGCTACCCTAAACGAGACGCTTCCAGGAACAAGACCCCGAGGCTCGCTGAGGTTGAAGTACCCCAAAACGGCCCGGATGATGTCGAGACTAGACTCGGACAAATGCCAGGTCAGGTAGGCAGTCCAAGTGCGAGGGCAAGTTCTCAAACTTGCTCGCATCAGCAAATTTACAAAAGTCTAATTCCATCTTATTTTGTCTTATTTGAACTAATTTGGCTTGTCGTATGGGGACCAAGCTTGCTAAGCCAGTAAGACAAATAAGCCAGATAGACAAGTCTTCAACATTACCCTACAGGTCATTTTGTGCATGAACACTGACCATTCTTCACCATTTGCCACCTGGTTGTCTCTACACACCCTCGTTCATGACGCACATGCACCCATGCACTCCTTAATGCTTCTAGGTCGCGATTTCAGTCCTTGGCGACACAGTGGGTTAACGTGGTTGGTAGGCCCTCTGAGATGATGGATGAGTGGTTTGGACGCCTTGGGTATGTCCGTCGTTGTGTGCTTCCGTTTTCCGTGCTGACTCGATTGGTTTTCAACTAGCGCGTCCGTTTCGGCTCGTTTCGAGCACGGCATGCTGCGCTCGTCACGGTGGTGATTCCGCATCATTTCCCATCCATTTGGACACCATCCACATCGATTCCGCGCGTGCAATCGCGCTCGACGTCGGTTCTCGCCTCCTGCACCTCCACTTGGTCTCCTAGCCCTTTAACTCGATGTAGCGCGGTCGCTTCGACGACGCGCTCATTCCTGTCACTCCTGGGGTCTGTCCCATCGATTTTGCCGCCCTCGACAACGTTCCCGCGGCCTGGATCACCCTTGACAATCTTCGTCTCCCCCTACTTACCCCTATGGCCTCCTGGGGGTCTATCTTGACATAGCGTGTTCGCATCGACGGAGCGCTCGCTTCTAATGCTTGCAGGATATCCCTGGACCCTATAGTAACCGCCGTGCACGACCGCTTCGCTTCCCGGTTCGGTTTGCTCGATCTGACTTTTGGTGGGTCTTCATGATCTCTTTGCTCTGGGTTCACACTTGCGTTCTGACGTGTTGCGCAGCAAATCTTTTGTGCTTCGATGACTGATACCGTGGGTATACTACCCCTACACTATAGCACACAGGAATATAGCATATTTGAGACGGAAATTTTGAGTGACCATAGTAGCACATGTCGTCTATCCGGCTTATTTGTCTTACTGGCTTAGCAAGCTTGGTCCCCACACGACAAGCCAAATTAGTTCAAATAAGACAAAATAAGATGGAATTAGACTTTTGTAAGTTTGCTGATGCGTGGTAGATATGAATGATATTTGTTGTCACGGCTCATCGATGTTCTCCAGCAGGACGAACCATCACTCTTAGTCGGCTTCCCGCCTCCATTCACGAATAACCGATGCTGTCCAGGTCAACCGAGGTTGTCGCAGTGTCTCCCCGAGGATGACATCTGGCATTCTCGCTTGCAGCACCGCCAGCGCCCAGGCGATCTGGGGAGCGTATAAAACCATGAGATCGAGCTGCACTTTCGACCCAGCATCAGTCACCCGGACCATCCATTGCCGTCTTCTAGTTCACGTTCATACCATGCGCTTCATTTCGGTGCTTATCCCCAACTTCTTGTTTGCTTCTGTAGCTCTGGCGGGTCGCTCCTAATTCCACAACCCTCTTCAGAAGCCGGAGATCTTTCTGACCCAGTTGTATATATTTCAAACTGGGCCAGTGCTACCTGTGGGCTGGATAGTGTATGTGTACAATATTTTGAACAGTGTCTCTCTGACTCTCATCCTTGTTTATTTCGACAGTAATCATTCGATTTCATTACTGGCATTGTTACCGTGCCCCATATTTCAGGTCCAACCGACTCCGGCGTCACTGTGATGGTTGGTATCGACGGTACCTCGTGTTCTAGCTTTCTTGCTGCCGGCGGCGGAGTCGACGCTATCGTCACCCCGAATGGTCCCAGTTACCAAGGCAAGCAGATGCTATACTACCCATCCATCATCTGACTCACTTTTGTTTTGTTGCTTTTGCACATAGCTTGGTACCGGTTCAATGATGACAGCAACGACCTTGACATCGCCATCTCTGCCAGAGACCACATCCAAATGACAGTCAATGCTTCGGATAAGACAACTGGCCATGTGTTCGTCGAAAATCTTAGCAATGGCCAGCAGGACCAGCGGGAAGTCGGGAACTGCGATCTAGTGATCCACTTTGTGAGCTGAGCGCATCGTGGCTCGTCGAACTTGTACCGGGTGCCGACGATAACGTTCTTCCTCTCGCCAACTTTAGCCCGGTGACTTTTACGCGTGCCGTGGTTTCGGGAAAAAGTAGTCACTTTGACGGGCCTCAGGGTGCCAACACCACTGAAATCATGACCGACGATGGTAGAGTGTCACCCTCGGCGAGTTTTCAGCCACTATCAAGCACGTCTAGTCCAGTCCGAGTGTGTACTTTGCAGGAAGTCTTGATTGCTTTGTCCGCATATAGTACGATCATCGTTTGTAAGTACAGTATGATGCTTCGGCTCGGGTCTAAAAATACTTGAAACGTTCCGGACTTGGCTGCTCTCGGCACCAACCGATGCCCATGTTAGTGCCACCTTGTACGTACGTGGCATATGGTCCCATTGGAACACATACTCGGTTGGACGGATCGCGATCACGACATCATCGATCATCAATCATCAATCATTTCTCATTTCAATCCATATCCTTGTACACTTACCAATATTTGCTCTTCTGAAAACAAGAAGAAAAAGAAGATGGAACGAAATGCAAGCAAGCAGAAGTGTGAGTTGCGGGTTAGAAAACTATCGTAAACAGACCCGAAATATCCCACCCCGTGTCCATCAAATCCGTCCCATCCACGTGTTCCTAATCGCTCAGTTCAGTCGACAGGCAATAAGAAACTCGCCAGTGCCCAGCCCACGTCCCCTGTCTCCTCCCTTGCTTCTCGCTCTATCATCGACGTACAATGGCAAGTGGACGTGCGTCGAGGGATGTCCATATTCGCGGAGGACGTCAAACGAATCGCCATAGACGAGTTGGAAGAACGGAAGACCGCGATAAGAGACGCCAGTGGGTGGAATACAGGGATGGATGGCCCGGGTAGCGTACAATGCACGTGTGGCATCGGCGAAGGACGCGTTTGATGCGAGGCTCTGACCCAGGTTGGATGCGATTTGGGTTTGACGGGAGGGAGAGTAGGGTGGTAGAGGTGCGTCCGTCGAGTGGTACGACGGTGCAAGGGACGACGATGCACCCAGAGACTTGACAGAAGACGATCGTCGACGGTGATGTGCAGGCCGGAACATATCGGTAAGCTTACTCTTCAGACTCGACCGCTGCCGAGTCCGTCCTCTACACTCGGAATCCAGCTCCTCGGGATCAAACACCTCGATCGACAGCGGCGACGGCAGGTAGTGGTTCCCAAAATCCACAAAGACCTGTGAAGATTGCGATGGTGTCGTTCGCAGAGGTGAGATCATGGGGTTGCTCTTCATGCGGTGGGGGCCGTTACAATCGCTCCCACCGTTGGTCTCCGAAAAGTCGGCATTGCGTCGAGGGACAGTACGTGTTGCAATTGAACTTGTCGCGCGTCGCGCTGATGGCAAGAGCGGCGGAGTTACCCGGCTGTTTGAACCACAGCTGCCATTTCGTTCTTTCAAGTACAGACAATCTATGTCCTCCTCCAAAGCAACAAGGAAGGCTTCCGCCGATGCCAGGGCCTCAACAGAGACGATCTGGACGTGGCATTGCCGCTCACGCTGTCAATGTCATGCTGTATGGTGGCAGTGTAAAACAGTCTCCTCGTCCATTACATCGCTACTGACCACCTTCACTTAAAATTTGGACGTCTGACACTACATATCGGCGGAGCGCTACTTGGCGGCATGCCGATTTTTATGTGCCGTTGGCCAACCGCTATTCGTACGCGACAAGGACTGGGGAGATCGAGCCACCTTTGTAAGCTCAGGCTGGTCGTATGGAATCTTCAACCTGGCTGGCAGTTTGCACGATCAAACACGTTTACATCGGTTGAGGTTTCAGCATCATACTTTTGCTGCACTCACGACTAACCAATGCTGTCCAGGTTAACCGAGGTTGTCGCAGTGTCTCAGGATGATTGCTGGCATTCTTGCTTGCAGCATGTGTGTTTGAACACCGCCTGCGCTTCAAGAGGCGGCCTGGGGAGCGTATAAAATCATGAGATCGAGGTGCACTTTCGACCCAGCATCAATCATCTGGACCATCTATCGACCGCCTTCTAGTTCACCTTCATACCATGCACTTCAATTCCATGCTCGCCTCCACCTTCTTGTTCGCTTCTGTAGCTCTGGCTGGCCCTCTCCAGTCTCACCGCCAAACCCTTGTTCAGAAGCCGGCGAGCGCTTCTTCTGACTCAGTTGGATATTCGTCAAACTGGGCTGGTGCTCTGTATGAACCAGATAGTGTATGTCAACAATCTTTTGAACCGTGTCTTACTGGCTCTCATCCTTTCTTGTTTCGACAGGAATCATTCGATTTCATTACTGGCGCTGTTACCATGCCCCATATTTCAGGTCCAACCAATTCCAGTGTCGGTGTGACGGTCGGTATCGGCGGTGACTTGTGTTCTAGCTTTCTTTCTGTCGGAGTCGACGCTATCGTCACTCCGAATGGCACCAGTTACCAAGGTAAGCAGATGTTAGACCACCCATCCATCATCTGACTCACCTTTGTTTCGTTGCTCTTGCACATAGCTGTGTCCCGGTTCAATGAAGACAGCAGTTACCTCGACATCGCCATCTCTGCCGGAGACCGCATCCGATTGACAATCAAGGCTTTGGATAAGACATCTGGCCTTGTGGTCGTGGAAAGTCTTAGCAATGGCCAGAAGGACAAGCGGGAACTGCAATCCAGTAACCCACTTTGCGGGGAGAGCGCAGAGTGGGTCGTCGAACTTGTACCGGGCGACGACGGGCACTGGCATCCTCTCGCCAACTTTAGCCCGGTGACCTTTACGGATGCCGTGGCTTCGGGCGAAAGCGGGCCTCAGGGTGCCAACACCACTGCAATCATGACCGACGACGGTAGGGCTCAGACCTCTGTCACCCTCGGCGAGTTTTCAGTCACTATCGAGCACGTCTAGTCCGAGCGTGTACCGTGCAGGGAAAGGCAGGGTCTTAATTGCTTTGTCCGTATATTGTACAATCATCGTTTGTAGTATAATTTGGTACCCAAAAATACTTGGAACGTTCCGGGCTTGGCTGCTCTCAGCACCAACCGATGCCCATTCAGTTCCACCCTGTACGTACGTGGCATATGGACATACATCTCGGTTGGACGGATCGCGATCACGACACCAAAGATCATCGACCATTTCTCATTTCAATCCATAACTTTGTAGATTTACTAATATTTGCTCTTCTGAAAAGAAAAAGAAGATGGAACGAAATGCAAGAAAGCACAAGTCAGCGGGAGTGTATGTGTGAGGCGTGCGGGTTAGAAAACCATCGCAAACAGACCCGAAATATCCAACCTTACATGCCTATCAAATGCATCCCATCCACGTGTTTTCAATCGTTCAGCTCAGTCGACAGGCAATAAGAAACTCGCCAGTGCCCAATCCACGACCCCTGTCTCCTCCCTTGCTTCTCGCTCGCACGAGCATCAGGCAATCCCCCCCATCATTGACGTACAATGGGAAGTGGACGTGCGTCGAGGGATGTCCATATTTGCGGAGGACGTCAAACGAATCGCCATAGACGGTTGGAAGAACGGGAGATCACGATAAAAGACGTCAGTGGGTGGAATACAGGGATGGATAGCCGGGGTAGTGTACAACGCACGCGTGGCATCGGCGAAGGACGCGTTTGATGCGAGGCTCTGACCCAGAACCGTTGGTCCCATGTGATTAGGTTTGACGGGAGGGAAAGTAGGGTGATAGAGCTGTGTCCGTCGAATGGTACGACTGTGCAAGGGACGACGATGCACCCAGGGACTCGACGGTGATGCGCAGGCTGGAACATATCGGTAAGCTTACTCCTCAGACTCGACCGTCGCTGAGTCCGTCCTCGGAATCCAGTTCCTCGAGATCAAACATCTCGATCGACAACGGCGACGGCGAGTAGTGGTCCTCAAAGTTCACAATGACCTGCGAAGATTGCGATGGTGTCGTTCGCAGAGGTGAGATCGCGGGGTTGCTCTTCATGCGGTAGGGCCGTAGTTACAATCGCTCCCACTGTTGGTCTCCGAAAAGTTGGGATTGCGTCGAGGGCCAGGTCCTCTTCCGTTTGGCTGCCTCAACTGGACTTTCCAGTCGTCTTGGAAGGTGCGTACGATGTATGCCAACCGTGCCAAATCGGGGTACATCATCCATTGGGCAAGGGGTGGAGTGCAGGTACCCGCATGGTAGATAATATTCCTGTGTCGGGAACAAAACTTCAAGTCAGAGTACTGTACCTGTTTCAACTTTCAGTTGAGCAGCCCGGAGTTACCCGGCTGTTTGAATCACCGTGGGCGAAAGTCGGGCTAGGTTGCGTCAGGGGACAGGTAGCCCCACTTCCGTTCGGCTGCCCCCAACTGGAGTTTCCAGTCGACTTGGAAGGTGTGTACGCAGGGTGTATGCCAAGTCGGGGTACTTTTTGTACCATTGGGACCGGCGAGGGATGGGGTGCAGGTACTTGCACGGTAGATGCTCAAGAGCAGCCCGGCGTTACCCGGATTGATCCGTTATTAGGCTTCCGCCGATGCCAGGGCCTAAGCGAAGACCACTTGGGCGTGGCATCGCCCCTCATGTTGCTGTCATGGAGGCAGTTAAAATTTGGATCTCTGGCTCTACATGTCGCGCAGTGCTATCTAGGTGAAACGCTGACAATCGATCGATTTCTAGGTGCTTTTGGCCGACCGTTATTCGTACGCGACCAGAACTTGGGAGATCGGGCTACATACGCAGGTATCTACTGATCAAACGTGGTACGTACTTTGCAACCTGAGGCTGGTCATACGGAAGCTTCAACATGGCTGGTCGTTTGCACGCAATCAGGCACCACTCACGGGTCATGACTGACCAACGCTGTCCAGATTGACCGACGTTGTCGCAGTGTCTCAGGATGATCGCTGGCATTCTTGGTTGCAGCATGTGTGTTTGAACACTGCCAGCGCTTAGGCGGCCTAGGGACCGTATAAAACCATGAGAACGAGGTCGTCCCATCAATCGACCGCCTTCTAGTTCACGTTCATACCATGCGTCGGTTCAATTCCATGCTCGTCTCCAGCTTCTTGTCCGCTTCTGTGGCTCTGGCGGCTCCTTCCCAGTGTCACCGCCAAAGTCAGACGCCAGTAAACGCTTCTTCTGAATACTTGTCAAACTGGGCTGGCGCTCGGTTCGAACTAGAGAGTGTATGTCGACAATATTTTGAACCGTGTCTTGCTGGCTCTCATCCTCGTTTGTTTCGACAGGAATCATTCCAGTTCATTACTAGCATTGTTACCGTGCCCAATATTACAGGTCCAATCGACTCCGGCGTCACTATGATGATCGCTATCGACGGTACCTCGTGTTCTGGCTTCCTTGCTGCCGGAATCGATGCTATGGTCATCCCGAATGGCACCAGTTACCAAGGTAAGCAGATGTTAGACCACCCATCCATCATCTGACTCACCTCTGTTTTGTTGCTCTTGCATATAGCTTGGCACCAGTCCGGTAATGCCACCACCCGGGTCGGCTTCGACATGACCATTTCTGGTGGAGACCTCATCCAACTGACACTCAATGCTTTTGATGAGACAACTGGCCTTGAGTTCGTGGAAAATCTCAGCCATATCCAGGTTGGCCATACGAGAGTGCATTTTGATGATTCACTTTGCGAGCGGAGCGCAGGGTGGGTCGTCCAACGTCTACGGAGTGCCAACGGTACCTGGCATCCTCTCTCCGACTTTAACGTGGAGTTTGCGATGCCCATAGCTGCGGGAAGAGGTGGCCCCGACTTTTACCACACTCAGGATGCCAACATCACTGAAATCTTGAACGACGACGGCTCATGTGCAACCTCTGTCAACTTCACTGACTCGCATGGTACAATGACTATCAAGCGCGTATAGTCCGACTGTGTAAGTGGAAAGAAGAGCAGAGGGGGGTCTCGATTGGATTGACACATCACCTTTGTTTATAGATGTACAACCACCATTTGTATGCGTCCTGGACAAGTTATTTATGACAGTATGATCTGGGGCCATGAGGGGTCTCCAAACATACTTGGAGCGTTCGGGCTTGGTTGCTCTCAGCACCAACGTGGGCCTCATTAGACGGTCCAGTTCAACCACATGCGCACTGGCCCCGTAGAAATTGGCCCGCATACTCGGCTGGACAGACAGGAATCGCGATCACGACCACCAATCGATTATCGATCATTTCTCATTTCAACCCATATCTTTGTACATTTACCAATAGTTGCTCTTCTGAAAACAAAAAAAAAAAAGGGATGGAACGAAATGCAAGAAAGCACAAGTCAGCGAGGGTGTACGTGTAAGGCGGGCGGGTGAGAAAACCGAACGACGGGAGGGGGTTGCATAAAACGACGTCCAACCATAAGCAAAACGCTGTAGGTAAGCAAAAGAAAGGACGAGGCGGAGAGATATGGGTACATTGCACGTGGATCTATGGAAAAGAAGAGAGAAGATAGAAGAAAGGGGGGGACAGAGGTCTAGCCTTGTTGGGTAACATGTTCCAATGATATCTTTGATCGAGGCGGTGTGGAAGTGTTTCCAACCGAGGCGTCTAGCATGTCCAGTGGGGTCTAGCATCGTACCTTGACGAGCGGTTCCGCAAGGGGCCACCAGCTGCAGAGGTATGGGTTCCTGTAGTGTATGGGCATGGGCAGATACGTAGATAGCGCAATCACAGGAGGGGAAAGAGAGAGAGGTATCGCAAACAGACCCGAAATAGCCAACCTCATGTCCATCGAACTGGCATCCCATCCATGTGTTCCCAACCGCTCAGCTCAGTCGACAGGTAATAAGAAACTCGCCAGAGCCCAGCCCACGTCCCCTGTCTCGTACCCACCTCCCTTGCTTCTCGCTTGCACGAGCAACAGACAATCTTCCCCGGAGTCGACGTGCGTCGAGGGATGTCCATATTCGCGTAGGACGTCAAACGAATCCCCATAGACGAGTTGGAAGAACGGAAGACCGCGATAAGGGACGCCAGTGGGTGGAATACAGGGATGGATGGCCCGTGGACAACGCACGCGTAGAGGCGAGGGTCGGCGAAGGACGCGTCTGATGCGAATGCGCTGGCCCGGAACCGTTGGTATGGGAGGGAGAGTAGGGTGGTAGAGGCGCGTCCGTAGAGTGGTACGACGGTGCAAGGGACGATGATGCACCCAGAGACTTGACAGAAGACGACCGTCGACGGTGATGTGCAGGCCTGAACGTATCGGTAAGCTTACTCTTCAGACTCGACCATCGCTGAGTCCGTCCTCTATACTCGGAATCCAGCTCCTTGGGATCAAAAATCTCGATTGACAGCGGCGACGGCAGGTAGTGGTTCCCAAAATCCACAAAGACCTGCGAAGATTGCGATGATGTCGTTCGCAGAGGTGAGATCGCTGGGTTGCTCTTCATGCGGTGGGGGGCGTTACAGCTTACCGCTCCCACCGTTGGTCTGCGAAAAGTTGTGTTGCAATTGAACTTGTCGCGCTGATGGCAAGAGCGGCCCGGAGTTACCCGGCTGTTTGAATCACCGTGGGCTGCCGTTGTTGCAAGTATACAGTTGCTCTTCATACGATGATACCCGTTACAGCTTACCGCTTCCACCGTTGGTCTGCGAAAGTCGGGCTTGCGTCGGGGGACAGGTGGCCCCACTTCCGTTCGGCTGCCCCCAACTGGAGTTTCCAGTCGACTTGGAAGGTGTGTACGCAGGGTGTATGCCAAGTCGGGGTACTTTTTGTACCATTGGGACCGGCGAGGGATGGGGTGCAGGTACTTGCACGGTAGATGCTCAAGAGCAGCCCGGCGTTACCCGGATTGATCCGTTATTAGGCTTCCGCCGATGCCAGGGCCTAAGCGAAGACCACTTGGGCGTGGCATCGCCCCTCATGTTGCTGTCATGGAGGCAGTTAAAATTTGGATCTCTGGCTCTACATGTCGCGCAGTGCTATCTAGGTGAAACGCTGACAATCGATCGATTTCTAGGTGCTTTTGGCCGACCGTTATTCGTACGCGACCAGAACTTGGGAGATCGGGCCACACACGCAGGTATCTACTGATCAAACGTGGTACGTACTTTGCAACCTGAGGCTGGTCATACGGAAGCTTCAACATGGCTGGTCGTTTGCACGCAATCAGGCACCACTCACGAGTCATGACTGACCAACGCTGTCCAGATTGACCGACGTTGTCGCAGTGTCTCAGGATGATCGCTGGCATTCTTGGTTGCAGCATGTGTGTTTGAACACTGCCAGCGCTTAGGCGGCCTAGGGACCGTATAAAACCATGAGAACGAGGTCGTCCCATCAATCGACCGCCTTCTAGTTCACGTTCATACCATGCGTCGGTTCAATTCCATGCTCGTCTCCAGCTTCTTGTCCGCTTCTGTGGCTCTGGCGGTTCCTTCCCAGTGTCACCGCCAAAGTCAGACGCCAGTAAACGCTTCTTCTGAATACTTGTCAAACTGGGCTGGCACTCGGTTCGAACTAGAGAATGTATGTCGACAATATTTTGAACCGTGTCTTGCTGTCTCTCATCCTTGTTTGTTTCGACAGGGATCATTCCAGTTCATTACTAGCATTGTTACCGTGCCCGATCACGTTTCAGGTCCAACCAACTCCGGCGTCACTATGATGATCGCTATCGACGGTACCTCGTGTTCTGGCTTCCTTGCTGCCGGAATCGATGCTATGGTCATCCCGAATGGCACCAGTTACCAAGGTAAGCAGATGTTAGACCACCCATCCATCATCTGACTCACCTCTGTTTCGTTGCTCTTGCACATAGCTTGGTACCAGTCCGGTAATGCCACCACCCGGGTCGACTTCGACATGACCATTTCTGGTGGAGACCTCATCCAACTGACACTCAATGCTTTGGATGAGACAACTGGCCTTGTATTCGTGGAAAATCTCAGCCATATCCAGGTTGACCATGCGAGAGTGCATTTTGATGATTCACTTGAATCACTTTGCGAGCGGAGCGCAGGGTGGGTCGTCCAACGTCTACGGAGTGCCAACGGTACCTGGCTTCCTCTCTCCGACTTTGAAGTAGCGTTTGCGATGCCCATAGCTGCGGGAAGAGGTGGCACCGACTTTTACCACGCTCAGGATGCCAACACCACTGAAATCTTGAACAACGACGGCTCATGTGCAACCTCCGTCAACCTCAACTTTGACACGGAGGGTGGAATCATTATCCAGCGCGTATAGTCCGACTGTGTAAGTGGAAAGAAGGGCAGGGGGGTCTTGATTAGATTGACACATCACCTTTGTTTATAGATGTACAATCACCGTTTGTATGCGTCCTGGACAAGTTATTTATGACAGTATGATCTGTTAGGATTTCTTCGTTCGCCTGTCATCGTGGTTCGCTTTGAGTCACCACTGCGCGTTGCCTATTGCCTAACATGATCTGGGGCCATGAGGGGTCTCCAAACATACTTGGAACGTTTCGGGCTTGGTTGCTCTCAGCACCAACGTGTGGGCCTCATGAGACGGTCCAGTTCAACCACATGCACACTGGTGGCCCGCATACTCGGCTGGACGGACAGGAATCGCGATCACGACCACCAATCGATTATCGATCATTTCTCATTTCAACCCATATCTTTGTACATTTACCAATAGTTGCTCTTCTGAAAACAAAAAAAAAAGGGATGGAACGAAATGCAAGCAAGCACAAGTCAGCGAGGGGCGTGCGGGTGAGAAAACCGAACAACGGGAGGGGGGTGCATAAAACGACGACCAACCATAATCAAAACGCTATAGGTAAGCAAAAGAAAAAGACGAGGGGGAGAGATATGGGTACATTGCACGTGGATCTATGGAAAAGAAGAGAAGCGAGAAGAAAGGGGAGGAAAGTGGTCTAGCCTTGTTGGGTAACATGTTCCAATGATAGCCTTGATCGAGGCGGTGTGGGAGTGTTTCCAACCGAGGCGTCTAGCATGTCCGGTGGGGTCTAGCCTCGTACCTTTGACGAGCGGTTCCGTTAGGGGCCACCAGCTGCAGAGGTACGGGTCCCTGTGGTGTGTGGGCATGGGGAGGTACGTAGATAACGCAATCACGGGAGGGGAAAAGAGAGATACTTGGAGAAAGAGAGGTATCGCAAACAGACCCGAAATAGCCAACCTCATGTCCATCAAATTGGCATCCCATCCACGTGTTCCAAATCGCTCAGCTCAGTCGACAGGCAATAAGAAACTCGCCAGTGCCCAGCCCACGTCCCCTGTCTCGTACCCACCTCCCTTGCTTCTCGCTCGCACGAGCAATAGACAATCTTCCCCGTCATCGACGTACAATGGCAAGTCGACGTGCGTCGAGGGATGTCCATATTCGCGCAGGACGTCGAACGAATCGCCATAGACGAGTTGGAAGAACGGAAGACCACGATAAGAGACGCCAGTGGGTGGAATACAGGGATGGATGGCACGGGTAGTGTACAAGGCACGCGTAGCAGCGAGGGTCGGCGAAGGACGCGTCTGATGCGAATGCGCTGGCCCAGAACCGTTGGTGTGGGAGGGAGAGTAGGGTGGTAGAGGTGCGTCCGTCGAGTGGTACGACGGTGCAAGGGACGACGATGCACCCAGAGACTTGACAGATGACGACCGTCGACGGTGATGCGCAGGCCGGAACGTATCGGTAAGCTTACTCTTCAGACTCGACCGTCGCTGAGTCCGTCCTCTATACTCAGAATCCAGTTCCTCGGGATCAAACATCTCGATCGACAGCGGCGACGGTGGGTAGTGGTTCTCGAAATCGACAAAGACCTGCGAAGACTGCGATGATGTTGTTCGCAGAGGTGAGATCGTAGGGTTGCTCTTCATGCGGTGGGGGCCATTACTGCTCCCACCGTTGGTCTGCGAAAAGTTGGGTTTGAGTCGAGGGACAGGTGGTTCCTCTTCCATTCGGCTGTTCCGACTGGACTTGCCAGTCGACTTGGACGATTTGCCCGATCGAAGCGACTCGTCAGATGTTCGTCGCTGGACTTGTGGAGTGTTGGAACTGCTCCCGCTACGTCGGCGGCCGGGCACAGTCTCGGTCGACGACTGAGGCTGATGGTTCTGCCGCTTGTGGGACGTGGGCGTCGGCGGTGCCTGATGATTTGACACACGCACAGGTTCGAGCGGTGCAGTCGCCCTCCTCGTCGGTCGCTCCTTGACCTCCCTCTCCCTCTCACCCCGCACAGTCAGATCCCGCAGTACCTTCTCCCTCTCCGCCCACCACTTGTCCTTGCGTGTGACTTTCATCAAGGAAAGGCGTACCTCGACATCCCCCCATCGTTCCCACCACACACGCAGCGTCTCTTCAGCCGCACCGCACCGCTCGCCTTCCACTCTGAGTGCATCCCATAGTTCAGCCCATCTCTCTCCCACAGAAGAGTAGAACGCGGCTTGTCGCTCTGCGACGATACGCACCGCCAGCCCCGTCGCCTTGTTCATCGCCTGCAACAGGATAGGCAACTCGGCTGACAACGCAGAACGAAGGGCAAGGTAAGACTGGGACGCGGTGAGAAGCGCAGGTGCCGGACGACGGGACTTGGACGGGGAAAAGGGTGTGTGAAGGAGGGCAACGTGAAGCGGCTCAAGTGAGTGCATGGCATGGAGGAGTTTGGTCGGTGGCTCCATCATCGTCTTGAGGTTGGAGAGAAGTGGGATGAACGACTTTTGCAGCTCCTGTTCGAGGTCCGTGCAGAGACCTGGAAGGCTGGCGAGCAATAGGGTGAACGCATCGTATGCTTCCGAGCGTCCTTCGCCGTCGAGGTCGTCGACGGATCTAGATCCGTCCAGCGTGACGGATGGTGACGGGGTGAGTCCAAGAACAGCACCAAACGTGATACCCCATTGCCATAACGCGACCAACGCATGACGCATGCTGAGTCGCCAGTCCTTGACGTCTTTGGCAAACTTGTCCAAAAACACCGCATATCGCTGCAACTCGCCTTCTAATCGCGCCACTTGCGCGGCTTCGGCGTTATCGGACGCATTCTCTGCGCTATCCCTGGTCTTGGGTGGACGAAGCGACTTCATCCGGCTTAGATGCGCAGAAGCGGCGCTGACTGTGCCATTGCCTTTCTTCGACTTGCCTGTTCCGTTGGCACTGGGAATAGGAGCACCTCCGAGGACTTCGCGTACGACTTCCCAACGTCGACGGTCCTCGTTGACGCTTCGCGCGACTTCCTCCATGCGTTCGCGTGCTTTGACGAGTGCGGGGCGGTCACCGTGGGAGTCGGGGGTAGCGTCGATGATAGCGCCAAGGAGAAGTGAGTACTTGAGAAGCCGCTGTACGGGCTTGATGAGGAGGGATGGGAGATCCCAAGCATGCGTCAGAGACGACGCAAGCGTTCGAGTATGAGACAGGTAGGCGGAGAGCGCTGGTGAGGCGGGCAAGGCACTGAGATGGGCGAGCGCAGTCGGGTGACGCGTGATGTACGTCTTGTAAGGCGGTTCAAGGGCAGGGATCTGGAACACGAGCAACACATACGTGTGACGAGAGGCACGACAGGGAAAACGTGGACACTCACGATCTCGAGGAACAGTGTGCCAACTCTATCTTCGCCATTGCCGCCGTCGAGTGCGCCACCGAGGGCTTCCTCCAAGCGGTCGACAAAGTGATCTGAGAACATGGCGAGATCCCCGATATTTCCAAAAATGATGCGTACGTCGTCGCGGGTCATCGGAGGGCCAAGCTGTGAAGAAGCTGTAGAAGAGTCGGAAGCGGTGGAGACTGTTCGCGAGGACGAGGACGACCCAGACCCGGGCGAGAAGGGAGGCGGGCTAGGCGTACCGTTGGTGTTGAAAGGTGCCGGTTGTCCTGCGACGGGAATCACGTTAGAGAATCAGCGTAGACCACGAGAAAAAGGGGTGACCTGCCTAGAGCGAGTGGGATGTGTATATCGCGGATCAATGCAAGATCTGATGCGTATGCACGTTCTGAGGAGAGTAATTCGCGTAGGGCATGGACTCTCTTTGACATGACAGTCGGTTGATTGGGGGTTGCAGGGCCAGCAGGCGCTGGGCATGTTGGAACGTCGAGGGTGAGGCTATCCGTGGAAGAAGGCTGGGATGAGTCCGGATCATAATCCTCTTCGTCGATCTCGTCGCTGTAGTCGGGAGAGAGGTCGTCCTCTTGGTCGGGTGGAAGAGGCAAGGCTTTGTCGTGGAGAGTCTCCGCCTCTAGAGTGGCAAGCAGGGCGGTGAGAGACCCTCCGAAGCTCTCGCGGAGGGAGGGCATCAGGATCAGATGACCGTCGTCCTCGTCACTGTTGAGAGAAGTTGGGGTAGTAACGATAGCAGAGTGTAAGGTGGTCGCTGGGGATGTTGGTCCGGAGGGAACTAGAAGTGGTGGAGGCTGATGAGGACCAGGACGAAGTGGTGAGCGAGGAGGGATGGCTGGCGGAGAGACGCGAGCAATAGTCGTTGTGGACCCGTTGGGCCCGGTGAGAGTGGTACTGCTACGGTTGATAGTAGCGCTATAACGTCCCTCTCCACCGCTGGACTTGAGATTCTGCAGTGACTGAGGGCGTTTGTAATTTCGAGGCGCAGACACGATGCCCACGCGGCGACTGGACCGAGCCTCGTGTTGATCTTCACGGAGTCCTGCCGTCTCCGCACCTCCTCCACCCAGCCACTTTTCTGCGTTGCCCTTCCGTGCCTGCGATGATGATTCGCTAGCCACTGGATTCTGGGTCGTTCCGCCCTCCACGCCCGCCGAACCCTCGTTCGCGTCACCCGGATGCACGGCCTCACGGAGCATTTGCCGACACGCCTCATCCACCCCTTGACCGGCCACGAACCTCGAGGCAAACCCCAAACCTACATCTCCGCGAACATCGAGGCCTGGACTCGTACCCGTTGTTGCCTGCTCTGCTCGTGCGTCGTCTCGTTCTACATGCCGCATTTCTTTATCGAATTGGCCGAAATGGACTTGACTTATCAGATGCGATCAGTCGACCACGTATCAATTGGTTCCGGCCGAAGCGTACAATACCCAGCAACCTTGTTCCAAAAAAAAACGTTGGCGTCTTCAAGTTGGGTTGCCCGCTCCGAAATCTGTGTCTATTCCGAACAAGTCAAAAGGTGTCGCGACGGGACACGTTGACGCTTCGCACCTCGAGGATGATGGATCGACTATAGTTAGTACTGATTCGGGTTCAGATAACCCTGGCAGGGTGGTCAGGACGAGGATTCTGATTATAGTTCATTGATAGCGCACCTCTTGATGCCAATGCCGTAGCACTATGAAGTTGTGGTTGGTGATGACACGGAACTGAAGCTGAGCGACGGATATGGTCGGTGTTTCTCTCTTGTCTCGGTGTCTTGAGTGGACCGTGTTGTTTGCACGTGTCGAGGTGTGGACGATGAGTCTAACGTGGAGGAGACGAGTAAAGAGGAGGAGAGGAAGCGGTGGGACTGGACTGTACGCACATGGGACGCTCGAATCCGCCGCAGAGACCGCACCAGAAATCCTCCTGACAAGTTTCACTGTGAGACGAACGCTTTTGCCGAGATGGAAATCTGGGAAAAAAAAGGACGACCCTCAAAAACCGGCAACCATCATATCAATCAACATCATATCATACAGTTGGACGTCGCCCTGTTTAATTTAACCAGGCCCTCCTGCGCCGTTTCAACTGGGCGGTCGTTGCCAGCGCGGGGAGAGACGCCTCCCTTTTGCATCGACTCGCTGCCAGCCTGGGTGATTCACGAGCCTACAAGGAATCATCGACCAGACGGGCGATCGCACGGCCGACTTTTTGAAGCGAGAACATGTGAACTGTCCCCCTCACGATGGGACGTGCGTCTCCGAGGACTTGAGGTCGTTCTCATCCCCATATGAAACACTCCAAGTCAGTCCTAATCATATATGTACTATCAGGGCGTTCTTCTACTCTCCGAAGATATAGGATATGACATGACGTGACAGCGGGGTTGGGTAAATCCGTCTCGAGAACGAAGAAAGGTGATTCGACATCCTTCGAGTGCCAGCGCGTTCAGCGTCACCCTGGTTACACTGTTCTCCGCAAGCATTAGCAACAAACGACAGCGGCCGGGGTAGACTGGCGTAAGATGCCCCGGAGAACCCAAAGCACACCGGAATGGAAACGACCGATATCGATGAACGTTGGTCACCCAAATGTCGAGCAGGCATAGAAGCAGCCAGAACAGAACTGTTAGGGAAGCCTGGGACCCCGCCCATATTTGCGCCGAATGCGACCGTTATGGATACCAGAACGCCTTGTCTTTGGTACCTTTTTAATTACTGATGAGTTCGAGCATATCAGAATCTGTTCGTAGTCAAGCTGGACATCACCGTCCGGGTGCACCCGAACAAGAACTTGATAAAAAGAGGTCGTACCAGGGTTCGAACCTGGGTTTCGGGAATTCTTATCTTCAAAATCCCGAGTGATAACCACTACACTATACGACCATCGACAACTTAGCAGTTACGATGGATGTTATCAGACTTTGACTCTGATTAGCCTAGTCTCGCAGTGACTGACAATGATGAGCAGACTCGAATTGTCTTTCCCAGACTCGCCTAGATACCAACCTTGATGAGGAGTTCCCCCGAGGCGCGCCCAAACTTCAAAGTTTCAATCCCCGATCAACATCCCTCTCACCAACACCACCTCTACCCCATGATCTTTCCCAACCGCCTCTGGCCGTTCCCATTCCAAGTCCTCCCATGGGAGGACAGCGACACGCTCCATTTTCACGCCAGGCTACTGCGCTGTTTCCTCCTCGGCCTCGTCAATGTCCAGAGCGAGCTCGACCCCGCCCTCGTTTCACGCGGTCCAGAACCGTTTCGGGCGTGGCACATGTGGTCCATTCTCGGCCAGAGACTCGCCGACGTGAGTCTCGGACCCGACGCAGATCGGCATGCACACGAGCCCTCGTCGCACAGGGTCCACGCCGCGACACTAGCACGGTGTCCGCCCAAGAGGAGATACGAGGCGCCACCGTGGCTCCCATTCGCCACAGACACTACCGCGGACATGGGCCCAGATATCCAGACAGATCACACCGTGCACGTTGCTCCTCCATTCGTCCCACACCCGATCCACGATCATGATCACAATCACAGTTTCACACACGGTCTCCATGACCAGGGAATACCTTCCGCAGTCGTTGCTGGTGTCCGACCCGGTGGTACGATTTCGTTTTTAGTGCGACGTGCCTGGCGTATTGCTGACCCGTGAGTGGCTTGATCTAGGTCATACACGCGTTCTGGGGAGATATGATGGTGGCGCTGGCGTGATTGGTTGTCTCATTGTAGCGTTGTTGGCTCTGGCAATCGTCCTGTCGCGTTTTTGGAGCGTGGCGAAGCTTCGGTCCGCGTGCCGGTTTTCGACTGCCACCGATTCGAGCAAATGGGTATGTCAGTCGTTGTCTTGGGACCCTTTTGCAATATGCCAAGTAGCTCAAGATTTGGTCGACGATACACATGAGGAAGTTGGATATCGCACCTCGATGCCTGGGGCTTGGTGGCACGAACGTCCGGGGCAGGATGCGCATGACATTTTCAAGAAATCCGTCTTGACTGTCATACCATGGACATACTTTTACTCGTGCATTCAAATGGGGGTCATGGCCAAGGCCTACTTTTCTGGACAAACTTCCGCCTTTGGGGTATTGGACCATTTGGATCGTGGTGTCAACGATGTGATAATCACCGGACGAGAACCTGAAGACAATTGTTCACCCGTGGCGAACGGGTTTGACCTTGACGATGGTGTTTTGACACCGGCCGTACTCAACGGGATCAGGCAGTCAGGTACAACCACGGACCGTGACGTGGCAGCTATTGGACGACCTGGAGATGGACACTCATCTGTTTCGAATGGGTTTGATCTTGATGCCGGTGTGTTGACGCCAGCCATGCTTAATGGGACCGAACAAGCAAGTGCAGCTCTGGACCATGCAGCTTCCGAGTTTGGTTCTTCCATCAGAAACCTCCCCGGGTCGACTATGCCAACGGACAACCGATGTCTTGAACCATCAGCGATATGTGACGTGGCTGTCAAGGAACCGGATCACCCTCAGATGACAGCACTGGACGTCGCCTCCGAGGACCAGATCGGGTTAGCGTTTACCCTGGTGGCATCTACCCCTGTGGATCGCGCATTATACCAAAGGAACGGATCTTTCGACGACGACGAAGGTACAAGCAAGGACATGTCCGACGAAGAATTGTTTGGTGCTGGTACATGGTGCACAGACAATGGGAATGGCGACTGGCGACGGCAAGATGCGCTGTCGGAGGTCGAGTGTCCCTTGTCGCTCAGGCGAGCTCGGAGTACTGGGTGTTTGTGGCGAAGACGCGACGTATTCGACAATGATGGCGATTCTGACTCGATGGAGCAATTTAATGCCAGGTTGTCCAACGAGCGAGAATCCCGTGAGGTGCCGTGTCGAAGCGGATGGTCCAGCGGATCCTCCTGGCAGCGCAAGGGACGCGAAGAGGAGACGGATAACTGGCGCATGCGGATCCCACGTCTAGCTCAGCCGCCCGAAGAAACGAGCGACGTAACGCCATGTCTTGATAATCACAACACCAAGTTACGTCGTTACTTAACACCGCCACTGAACGCAAATGCAGCGCTCTCTGATCACGGTGCAAGCAGGTACGTCATATCTCCGCGTGGCCGTCTCACCCAAACAGCAAACTGACAACACGACAAGCGGGGATGGACCGCAGGGAGTATACCTCGTGCCACAAAAGCGTGGCGGGCGTTGGTCTCCGGCATCACATATACGACGATCTGATCGTCCCTCTGGTCTCGGCTTTTTCGCATCGCGAAAGACATCCACGCTGTTGACCCCCGATGCGCGGAGACCCAGTTGTCTGTATATCCCTGATCCGCTGGTTGTGGAGCCGAACGAAGCGGATGTATGGCTGACGCATGGCTGTGCGTCTGCGACAGGACACACGAGTGGCGGTGTGCCCGAGGTATGTTCACGCGGTGCACCCAACGGGCCATTGTCGTGGCGAGACAGGCATCAACATGATCCTGCGTCGAGACGAATCATGTTTGGCCGTCGACGCACGATGACCCAAGGATAAGGGACTGTATAACTTTTGTATCGATTTGTACGGTATATCTGGGGTTGAAATGAAACATCGATCTGTATTAACGTGACCGGGGATGTGCAGCGCTCATCTCGCTTGAGTTGTGACTGGGAGTTCTTGCAAGTCACCAGAATCGTGATTACTCCGTGGAGCGTTTTCGACACTGTCTAAACACTAGAACGCTGCAAACGGCGAAGTCAGGACATCCATCTCCATAGACACGTTTGGCGAACCTCATGAAGGCTCCCGATCTGATAGGGATGGTTTGGTATTGATCGTCAACTTAGCCATCTGTCCATCGGAATCCTGAATCTCGACTTCGATTGCATGTGACGGATCGACAGGTGATTCCTCTCCCTCTCTCTCCTCCTCGGCTTCGGCCTCTTTGACATCGCCAAGATGCATCACCTGAACGAACCACCGTGCACCCTCGTCCCATCCTGCCATCCCTGCTTCCCCAAGGGGCGATCTTCCCGCATCGTTTCGGAAATCGATCAATTCGACACCCGGACCGGGTGAACACCGTACGAGCATCTGTGCAACATCTAAATGGCGATTAACGGCCGCCCAATGCAGGGCCGTCGATCCAGCATTGTTGCGGTGCGTGAGGAGGGATGGGGAAACGCGTGGAAGGAGGTAAGCGACGATATCTGTGTGATTGTCTGCGTACGTCCTCCGGCGACGGCAAACAAGGCTCACCGGTATGACCGTTTGCAGCAGCCATGTGCAACAGCGAGTTGGCATTGTCGTCTTGAATGGCATCGAGCGATTCGTGTGGAAATGTGGTGATAAAGTGTCGAACGTCGTCCAAGTCGCCATATCGACAACTGAGGAGAAGGTCTTGTTTTTCGTCGTCGGTGGGGGTTGAAAGGATCATATCAGCCTTACGTCATCCATCCAAATCAGTCGGTGCCGAGTTTGATGGCGTACTATATCAATCGTCATGTGTTGCTTCGCTGTGCTCTCAAGATCTCATGGCTCACATATCCCCCACTGTGTACCTCGTATGGGCCATCTTGGCAGTCATGGTACTTGTTCTCTGTCTCGTCGTACTGCTCACTCACTTTAGTTCTAGCTCGGGGCCTTTCTTGTATTCCATCTCTGGTCTTTTGATCGATTCAAGTGTCTTAGGCAAGGTCCGATCACTGTGATTTTCACTCTACACCTAACCTCCTTCGAGGTGGAATCAGGATCATTACTCTGGCGCGTTCAAGCGTGTCATGACCGTACGTCTCGCATCGTCCGACACACGTCATTGTATTGAACAGCGTACTCTAGTATTCCTATCTGCTAACCATCCCGTTCGTCATCGTATTTACCACCGGGTTCGCCATCATAAAATATAATTACGGATACACCGTCATACCCAATCACGGAGGTACGCTCGCCCTGCATCTTGGCTGTACGCCTTGAATGAATTACCATCATCCCAGTCCAACCCACACCGTATCAAGAATGGAGTCGATCGGCCCAAAACGCGATATTCCCCTTGTACCTTGCCTTCGCTATCGGGTGGGGCCTCGAAATGTGAGTGGTCCGGGGTCTTGTGACCGTCCCTGAAACTCATGCAAGTATCTCCTCCAAGGGTGACACACTTGGAAGGTACACGTGTTGATGCACCATCTTTGGACGAGCTTATCGGTCACGAATGGATAGAACTTTGCTTTTGGCTCTTTCTCGTCAGTTCGACCTCGGCGCATCAAGATTGGTTCAGGAGTCTATATTTTAAGACATGGGCGGTCGGATCATGCATTGCCGTACTCGTCATGCCGTCGATCACTATTTTCACCCGCGAGAATGTATTACAGGTAGGTCTATATATGTGCGTCAGTGCCGGTGGTGTCCTGATTTTGAGACGGTAGTGTGAGGCGTATATATTCCTGACGGGAGGACTTGCTAGTCTCTCGATGACGATATGGTTCATGCCTGTCTTGTGGGCCTTTCCTTCTTTCATTGCAAATCTCGTACGTTCCCTCGTTTGAATCGACCTATTCCCGATGACCCCTCTTATTGCAGAAGGGGAAAGATGTCGAGACAGCCACGTTGGTTCGGTTGACCAAGTTTCATGAACTCAACGTGCGTCGCTTCCCCACCTCGTCTCGTCTCGTTCCTGAGTTCAGCATAGTGCATCCGCGTCGTGTTCCGGTTCCTGTTCACCGTTCCACTCGTGATTCTTGGCGTTGATGGCGTACGACCGCATCAACACATCAATGGAAAAATGTACGTCATGGTATATTGATTGCTTTCGTTTGAACCGAGGTTTGACCTCGATCGATCAGGCTTCCGACAGGTATGATCGCCGTTTTCCAACCACATCGTTCGAAACGCACTAAGCCCGTCTCTATAACCATCTAGACCTACTCGGTATCCTCGCGGCGATCGGCTGCATCGTCTCTTCGGGGATCACGCTCGTCGTATGTGTTCTTGTGTTTCGTTTGGCAGTGTATCCGCCAATCATACTGACGCATAGATATTCTTTCCACGCTCGATTGAAGGGGAGATGACGCACAAGGAGCAACAACGAACGCGTCGACGACAACGTGCAGAGCAGTCTCTGGCGCGATGGAACCGTACGCATGCGCATATGCTTACCGACGCCGCGCAGTCGTACTTCAGCATCACGCAGCAGTCCAAGACCGAACTAGATCTGAGCATGACCGGATCAGGCATGTTACCCACGTACGAGGTGATCCCGCCTATCAAGGGGATGACGCTGGAGGACGATATCGATGTCAAGGCAGCGTCCATGTCGATGGGGTATATGGGCGGGTCGCTCTCGTTACAGCCAAATCGTCGGACGATGGCCGGGGAGGTTGCGTTGGGTGCGGTGTTGACGAACAACGAGGTCGAGGCGCGGTCTAAGCAGGATAGGACTGTGAGCAGTTTGGTGCATCATTGGCGGTCGCCTATCGGTGCGTGTGTTTGGTGTTTGTCATTTGTGTCGGCGTCGAGTGGTGCTGACGCTGAATGGATGTAGATATTGCACGACCGGTAGTGTCGCGTTGGCAGGAGCCAGTGTGATGATGGTCCGACTGATCAAGACCGAGACCGGGACCGTGGTGGACCGAGATCGTGCGACCATATACCGAATCATCAGGGATTTGGTGATGAAAAGACAATGACCATACCTACCCTTATCTGATCATGTTGAAGGAGCCATGTAAAACATGGACATCTTAATGATATACCGAATGTCACTGATTGGCAATTGGTACTCAAGTACCCATGCACGAGGGTCAAGACAGAGTGCTAGGGAGTACCAGAAGTGGAATTTTGGTGATGAATTTTTGAGAAGAATGGTCTTGCAGACCAATTTTCCTTGTACGGGGAAATAAGACCATCAGTGTCTGAAACAAGTGCTGCCAAGGGTGAACTTGGCCTTTTTGCGAAATGACTGCCTGCCGATCACCTAGCGCCTCGCGACCCGGAGTTACCCGATCCGAGGCTGGTGTACGCGTGTTTCTGGTTCGTGACAACAACAAGGCTTCCGCCGACGCTGATCTACTACACCAGGTCTTTACGCCAACATGATTGCTGCGGTGCAAACCAGCAGTGCAGAATTTTATCTACTAATCTTGTTTCTTCTCTTCTTCCGTGGATTTGTTTTGTTAACACATTCTTAGCAACTGACAGTCGTAACCTGATACTTACCACTCTGACATGACATGCCAGCTATGTAGAAAGCAGAAGGAAAGTTGTTATCTGCCGTTGGTCGCTCTTCCGTGATAGGAAGTTGGAAAACCAACCACGTCACGAACGCTGCCCGTAGATCGGACTTGGCATGTACTCTGTACGTTGAAGGTGAGGCCGATTGTCGTACAGGACGCTTTAACCTTGGTATTTGACCCGACGATCAGGTGCAATTACATCGATTCTGTGGACAGTTGATCTATACTAGGCTCCTCTGAGTTAGACTTCAAATGAACGATGTCACAGCGCCCGTTCCTGTTTCATCAACTTTAATCAGACTTGACGCGGTTAGTGGTTCATTCCGGTCTGATACTGGCAGGTCCTGAAACTTGCCTATGGTAAGTGCCTTGTTTCTGACCAACCACTTTTGGATCGCCTTCCATCCAAACCTCGGACTCAGATTTGAGACATCTACCATCCTCAAGTTGACGTTCGAATCGTGCGTTTCAATTTCGTGCTCATCTCCTGCCTCTTGTTCGTTCCTGCGGTTCTGGCGGGTCAGTCCTGGCATCTTCAACCTTGTTGAGTCTTCTGACGTGTTACACCTTGCTTTCTTACGTTTGGCGCTGTGTACGCATCTCGTTTATCTGGAGGGCTGTATCATCCGATCTTGTCCGAGCAAAGAAGTGTGATCAAAGCTTGACTCGGCAGCACGGATGTTTTTTGATCGAGTTTGGTTGATAGCGCTGTTGACTCAATACGACACGACGAGCAGAGTCGGCCGAAGCAAGAGTGACAATGCTCGTGCATAAATACAACTCAAATTATGAATGTTCTTTCGCTCAGTGGAATATGTAAGGGTCCCACAAAGTAAAAGGGGGAGATGGAAGAAAGGCAAAAACGAAACGAAGAGTAAATGCGCCATATACGATGCGTGACATGAGCTGGCTGCTATGGAGGTCGTTTGGTGACGGTTCAGATGCCGGGCCGGCATCGTAGGTACTGAGACTCCGATGCTGGACTGCGTAGGGTTAGGTCTTGTTAATGCTGTTATATTCGACCGTGACGCGTGACAGTCGTACAAAGAGGTTCTACGCTGAGATCCGTACTGAGCGCAAGTTCAGCGTACCTTCCCGCTCGAAGTTACATCATCGGCGGGTTCACCGGAGGTTGACATCTCATATCCCAGACTTCGAGCGTCCATTGAGGTTGCAGTGCCGAGCGTGAAACACGAAGAACATCTGGACCAACCACACCTGAGGCTGTAGAAATGAAGCTTCATTTACTACAGCTGTCGAGAAAGAGTGGAACTTCGATCCCGACAGCAATGCGACGCTTTGGCTTATATAATCGCTTCCCGCGCCCTCGCGACATGTCCATTTTGGGACATTTCAGTGCAACACACCCTCCCCTCCATTTCTGCTCAACCACTCGCTTTCCTGGCCTCGGGGATTGTTTTAATGGGTTCCACTAGTGTTCTACAGTATTTGTGAACGTTTCTAACCGCTTGAATTGTATTATTAAATTGCAGGTAGATAGATATGTGGAAATGTACAGAAAATCAAAAAAGTGTCCGCATTTTTTACTAGCTAGGTACATGACTTGGTGAAAGCGATTCCAAGATAGTATATATGTATAGGAATCATGTACCAGCAGCTTGCTTGGTGGGGACCTGTTCCTATGATGTTGTAAGTACATAGTCCTCCTACCCCTGAATTACAGAAAAGCGGTTCGCATTTTTGATTGGCCAGGTAGAAATGCACTGAAAATTGATGTCCATGCACCTAATATATGTATCTACAAGGTATCAGTAGCTCAGATGCCAGGGAGCTTCCCCTGGAATGCAGGATCAGATACACAATATACCCCTATATGCTCTGAAGCGGTCACACCCTTGCTCCATGCATCGGGGCAACTATCTAGGGACCTAGAATACATATTTTACACTACATTACCAAGTTTGCGAAAGGCTGGCCTCAGAATTGAGAATGGGAGAGCCCACATGACATAGAAAAAGCGTGAGAAATTGAACTGAAGTCTAGGAGATGTACAAAAACATACCAGGAACACAACAATCTAGCACTTGGATTGTGCTAGCAATGGAGGGGGGTATATCTTGAGTCATCTAAAACTATTCTAGATACTGTTCCTGATACATAGTCCTACCATTCTGTGATATCTGAGTAAATGTCTAATTGATCACTACTCAGTCACTAAGTACTCAACTGAATACTATGTCAATATTGAATGTAATTTTCGCTTTTGAGCATTTGGACACCACATAATGCTAGGCACAGTATCTAGAATAGTTTTAGATGACTCAAGATATACCCCCCTCCATTGCTAGCACAATCCAAGTGCTAGATTGTTGTGTTCCTGGTATGTTTTTGTACATCTCCTAGACTTCAGTTCAATTTCTCACGCTTTTTCTATGTCATGTGGGCTCTCCCATTCTCAATTCTGAGGCCAGCCTTTCGCAAACTTGGTAATGTAGTGTAAAATATGTATTCTAGGTCCCTAGATAGTTGCCCCGATGCATGGAGCAAGGGTGTGACCGCTTCAGAGCATATAGGGGTATATTGTGTATCTGATCCTGCATTCCAGGGGAAGCTCCCTGGCATCTGAGCTACTGATACCTTGTAGATACATATATTAGGTGCATGGACATCAATTTTCAGTGCATTTCTACCTGGCCAATCAAAAATGCGAACCGCTTTTCTGTAATTCAGGGGTAGGAGGACTATGTACTTACAACATCATAGGAACAGGTCCCCACCAAGCAAGCTGCTGGTACATGATTCCTATACATATATACTATCTTGGAATCGCTTTCACCAAGTCATGTACCTAGCTAGTAAAAAATGCGGACACTTTTTTGATTTTCTGTACATTTCCACATATCTATCTACCTGCAATTTAATAATACAATTCAAGCGGTTAGAAACGTTCACAAATACTGTAGAACACTAGTGGAACCCATTAAAACAATCCCCGAGGCCAGGAAAGCGAGTGGTTGAGCAGAAATGGAGGGGAGGGTGTGTTGCACTGAAATGTCCCAAAATGGACATGTCGCGAGGGCGCGGGAAGCGATTATATAAGCCAAAGCGTCGCATTGCTGTCGGGATCGAAGTTCCACTCTTTCTCGACAGCTGTAGTAAATGAAGCTTCATTTCTACAGCCTCAGGTGTGGTTGGTCCAGATGTTCTTCGTGTTTCACGCTCGGCACTGCAACCTCAATGGACGCTCGAAGTCTGGGATATGAGATGTCAACCTCCGGTGAACCCGCCGATGATGTAACTTCGAGCGGGAAGGTACGCTGAACTTGCGCTCAGTACGGATCTCAGCGTAGAACCTCTTTGTACGACTGTCACGCGTCACGGTCGAATATAACAGCATTAACAAGACCTAACCCTACGCAGTCCAGCATCGGAGTCTCAGTACCTACGATGCCGGCCCGGCATCTGAACCGTCACCAAACGACCTCCATAGGCTGCTGGTAAGAGGAAACAACCTGTGGTAGTACAAGGGAGTACATACTTAGTGGCCGTGTCAGGGATTGCTGTATGACCTGAACGTGGCCGCCATTGAACCATCGTCGTATGCGATAACATCGCTCATGTTATGACCGTGAACGTCGCCATCATATGAGAGTCCCTGAAACTGCACAAGGGTAGCTCCAAAAGGCCCCCAAAAAGTACCACCCTTAACGCCAGCACTGGCATGCTTGAAGGTCACCTTGCCAAAGTTTGCAAGGGCCTGTTCTTGATCAGACTCGTTGAATTCGTCTTGGACTCCCCACCCCACAGTCCGCCCACAAAGAGGATGAGGATTTGTGGGCTTGACTTCCATTGCGATGGACTTTTCACGTGTGAGATTGTCGACAAACACCTGGCCTGACGTTGAGTACGAGACGAACTCAAGCTGGATGGTATTTCCTGTAGTGATGCCACCGGGGATGTCGAACTTTTGAACAGGGTCAGGATGCCACTGATACTGAGCTATACCCAAAAATGTGAGATAGGTCCTACATACATGGTGTGACATCTGCTTGCCTTGAATAACAGTAGTCCCATCCTGGTGAACCTGAAGGTTGACCCCGAGCCGAAAGTTGGCACCACTAGAGCATGTGTCATTGTCGAAAATGATCTCCACAGTGGCAAAAGAGACATCTGCTTGTGGACTCGACATGTTCGGAACAGTGAAAATGCCATGAACGTGGTTGAATGTTCCCTGTTGAAGCAAGGATGAGATCAACCAAGACATGCTCCAAGAGATCGACAACACACTTCATTCTGGTTTTTCCAGACAGCACCAGTGAAAGTTGGACTCAATTCAACTGTGACTTCGGAAGAATCAGAAGACCGCTTAGGAAGGTTAAGCTGCTGAGACCAACCTGCCAGAGCCGCAAAAGTGAACAAGAAGCAGGAGATGAGCACGGAAATGAAGTGCATGACTTGAACGTCGACTTGAGCTTGAGTAGTCTGTAGATGTTCCAGATGTCTGAAGCTTGGATGGAAAGTGCCGCGCAACCTCGTGCTTTTATGCGTCCCGCAAGTCACCTTACTACTTGTCATTGGCGGAGTTCAAAGATTTCATGCTGAAAGCCAGTCTCGGTTCCAGATCCATGGTGGTGTAAGAAGATCGGTCTAAAAATGCATGGTCAGAAAACGGGTGACGGGGTGGCCACTCCATGTCAGCTCAACTTTTGGGACACCATCACGATGGTTGACCGCCTCGGGTCCAAACAAAGATGAAATATTACGGACTTCAATGGAAGAGCGTCTTGTAGTACCCAGAACATGGAGACCTAGTCTGGAGCCGTCATAGGGTGAACTCGGGAAGCAGGAGGCCACCCCGTAGTTTTAATGCATGGAATCAACTGTTATAACAAGTTTTAGTGTGGTGCATAGTGTATTGTAATAAGAAGTCTGCATTACTTGTGCAAGACATGCGGATCCCTGATGCAGGTGTCATGCAGCCTGATACTTCCCAAATATCTGGTTTGCGAATCCCTCATTGCCGCCGTCTTTCGATAAGCAGCATCATTTTCTCGACAGCTGTGAGTTCAGCACAGCCATGCCGCTTTCAAGTGCGACGCTTCTAGGCGCTTACATTATCGCTTCCCGCGCACTCGCGCGCACCGCCAGCACACTCGCGACATGTCCATTTTGGGACATTGAAGTTCAACATATCCTCCCCTCCATTTCTGCTCAACCACTCGCTTTCCTGGCCTCGGGTATTGTTATAGTGGGTTCCACTCATGTTCTACAGTATTTGTGAATGTTTCTAGCTGCTTGAATTGTAGTATTAAATTGTAGGTAGATAGATATGTGGAAATGTACAGAAAATCAAAAAAGCGTTCGCATTTTTTACTAGCTAGGTATATGACTTGGTAAAACAGATTCCCAGGTAGTGTATGTGTATGGGAAGTACGTCCTAGTAGCTTGTCCAGCAGGGACCTCTCCCTGTGATAGTAGGAGTAAATAATCCTCCTACCCCTGAATTACAGAAAAGCGGTTCGCATATTTGATTGGCCAGGTGGACATACACTGAAAATTGATGGCCATGCACCTCATACATGTATCTACAAGGTACCAGCAGCTCGGATCCCAGGGGGCTTCCTCTGGAATGCAGGATCAGATACAAAGTATATCCTTATATACTCTGAAGCGGCCACAACATTGCTCCATGCATCAGGGCAACTATCTAGAGACCTAGTATACATACTGTACACTATACTACCAAGTTTGCGAAAGGCTGGCCTTGAGATTGAGAGTGGGGGAGCCCAAATGACATAGGAAATGCGTGAGAAATTGAGCTGAAGCCTAGGAGATTTACAAAAACATACCAGGAACACAACAATGTAGCACTTGGACTGTGCTATGAATTGAGGGGGATGTATCTTGAGTCATCTAAATCTATTTTAGCTACTGTGCCTAGCATTATGTGATGTCCAAATGCTCAAAAGCGAACATTGCATTCAAAGTTGCAAGTCCATTCAGTTGAGTACTCAGTCATTTCAAATGATTAATCAGAGATTTACTCAGGTATCACAGAATGGCAGGACTATGTATCAGGAACAGTAGCTAAAATAGATTTAGATGACTCAAGATACATCCCCCTCAATTCATAGCACAGTCCAAGTGCTACATTGTTGTGTTCCTGGTATGTTTTTGTAAATCTCCTAGGCTTCAGCTCAATTTCTCACGCATTTCCTATGTCATTTGGGCTCCCCCACTCTCAATCTCAAGGCCAGCCTTTCGCAAACTTGGTAGTATAGTGTACAGTATGTATACTAGGTCTCTAGATAGTTGCCCTGATGCATGGAGCAATGTTGTGGCCGCTTCAGAGTATATAGGGATATACTTTGTATCTGATCCTGCATTCCAGAGGAAGCCCCCTGGGATCCGAGCTGCTGGTACCTTGTAGATACATGTATGAGGTGCATGGCCATCAATTTTCAGTGTATGTCCACCTGGCCAATCAAATATGCGAACCGCTTTTCTGTAATTCAGGGGTAGGAGGATTATTTACTCCTACTATCACAGGGAGAGGTCCCTGCTGGACAAGCTACTAGGACGTACTTCCCATACACATACACTACCTGGGAATCTGTTTTGCTTTTTTGATTTTCTGTACATTTCCACATATCTATCTACCTACAATTTAATACTACAATTCAAGCGGCTAGAAACATTCACAAATACTGTAGAACATGAGTGGAACCCACTATAACAATACCCGAGGCCAGGAAAGCGAGTGGTTGAGCAGAAATGGAGGGGAGGATATGTTGAACTTCAATGTCCCAAAATGGACATGTCGCGAGTGTGCTGGCGGTGCGCGCGAGTGCGCGGGAAGCGATAATGTAAGCGTCGGGACTCTGTCGTGCAGGGATTCACTGTCCTTAATTCAGCCATTGTACTGAGAGGTATGTCATGCACTACTTTAAAGCAAGTAATGGAGCATCACACTAAAACCTGCTATTACAGTTTGTTCTGCATTATTTCTACAGGTACGGGTGGGAAGCAGACCCCTTTTTAGAACGACTCGGGACTATCAGCTGATGTCGATGTTTCCATACAATCAGCGTTTCACAGAGACAGCTCAAACTGCATCCGCGACCTGGTCCCCTGGGTTTCTATCATGCAACAAGAGCGACCTGCCGTCGACTTTTCGCGGAGTCCGGCCATCTGGCACGTCATGCCAAGTGCCCACTAGTAGGGGTGTCCTATCAATGCCTTCCATAACCTAGAGCCGCGATTTGACAAATAGGTGGCACTAGACACAATAGATGTGTCAGCGTTTTCGTTCTGTGCAAGGACATTACCACTCCACGTCAACAAACAAACAATCCGGAAATGATAATCGGTGACAGGTGCATTAGTGACAGTGACAGAGTCCGGGATCGATTGATGGTAGTTGTAGATACGATGGTCTGTTGTTCATACACACCATGATGCTCCGCTGTGGGATCTGGAAACGGAGATTAAGCAGCTCGCAAGCATGAAACCATGTGGTCGCGCCGCACGGGACAACCATGTATGGCTATAGATCGTCGATGTTCACATCAGTTCCATGCTTACTTATCTCCTGCTTCTCGTTCGCTTCTGCAGTTAGATCTGGCAGCCTCAACAGCAAGTTGCTTGTTTGGGTCATCAGATCGTTTCGTCTACATCCATCCATCATCCATCCATCCATCCATTCCATTTGTCCACTTGTCCGCTCGATGACGATAATGATGCCCAAATCCGAAAACGATACTGAAAGAGAGCCAAAGCACGTCCATACCACCAAATTGGTTGACGCTTCCAAGCGACTTTCCCGTTCCCATCGACGACAGGTTAGCAGATCACCTGCGGGGCGCAGCCGCGGGCGGTGCTTCCGGTGGGGATGTTGTTGCGAGCGGGAAAGCCAGGCATTACAACTCCACCTGGATGGGATGCAATTCCGGGTACGAGGGGATGTGCGCCTGTGCGTGTTCATGTTCACGTTCCTCCGTATCACCGTGAGGTGGTGGGGGTCACCCCCATGCTCAATAGGAATTGTGCTGTGTCCGAGATACGCTCCATGCGTTTCAAACAGTCCAAACAGGAGGTATACGGATCGTCGCTGAGCACATTGTTGTTGAGGTGGGGAGGGATTATCCAGCGGGTGTTGAATGTGACGAGGTTTTGGTAATCAGTGACGATGTCGTGGTCACGTCTTTTTTGCCCACTTACAGGCTCGCCTCATGCCGGACATGTAGCAGCACACAGACCGCTTTTTCGTTGAATTCGTTGAATCCAAATATCACCGTGATAGCCAAGATCAACCTCTGAAACGGAGGGTCAAGAACAGAGTCATGTTAAGAGATGTAAATCGTGAAACTGCTTGTTTCAACACGGTGCGTGTACTCGCTTCAGAACTTGGGTAGACGATTGAAAGGGTTACGCTAACTTGACCTGCGTGCGAGATGTCCGCCGATCACTATACCCTGCGCCGCCCTCGCGACCCGGAGTTGCCCTATCCCCTGCCATTGAATGTCCTACTTCGTCCAATTGTTTCAATCTGGTGCACGCTCTCGTGGTCTTTCTCCACGTGTTTCTGGTTCGTAACAAACAAACAAGGCTTCCACCGACGCTGATCTGTGCCATATCTTCAAGCTAACGCGATTGCTGCAGTACAGACCAGCAGTGTAGATACTAATCTCTTCTTCTTCCGTCGATTTGTTTTGTCAACGCATTCTTAGCAACTGACAATTGTATCCCGATACTCGCCACTCTGACATGACGTGTCAGCATGGCCCAAACTCTGCAAAAAAAAACCGACAGGAGAGTGCTATCTGCCGTTGGTCGCTCTTGCTCCGTGATAGTGCCTGTCGACCGGACTTGGTATCGCGACGATCCTGGATAGCTGTTTCATCAACTCTGATCAGACTTGACGCGGTTAGTTGGGCTACCGGTCCATTCCAGTCTGAGACAGTCCCTAAAACGTGCCTATGGTAAGTACCTTGTTTCTGACTAACCATTTTAGGTCGATTTTTCATACTCCACTGTGCGATGTGGACCGACAGTAGCTTTGTAGCGTTTCCGTTCTCCGCCGGTGACCAGTAAGGCGACTTGTGCGACGCATAAAAGGTGTGGGGTCGCATTGCACTTTTCATCTAAACCTCAGACGTTCGAGATATCTGTCATCCTCAAGTTGACGTTCGAATCATGCACTTCAATTTCGTGCTCGTCTCCTGCTTCTTGCTCGTTCCTGCGGTTCTGGCGAGTCAGTCCCGGCACCTTCAATCTTGTTGAGTCTTCTGATGTAGTTAATAATACAGACGGTTGGGCTGGTGCTATTGTGGAAAATGGTGTCGGTCGTCAATCTCTTGGATCATGTCATGCTTGATCTCATCCCTTCTTGGTTTGGCAGGATGCGTTTGATTATGTGACGGGCACTTGGATCGCTCCCCAACTTTCGGGTAGTCCTGGCTCTGCCCTGGCTCAGTGGGTTGCTATCGACGAAGACAGAGACAAATGCCAAGGGACTTCCTTGACTAGCGGGATTGTCTCTGAACAAACCCCGACCGGGACGCAACACCAAGGTAAGGAGGAGGTGTCAAACCATATGTCCACGATCTGTCTCACTTTTTATTGTTACGTATAGCTTTTCTATCCTGGTCTCCTCATCCCATGGTTAAAATCGACATCGACATCTCTACTGGAAACCATATCCAAGTCCAGCTCAACATCTCCGACCTGTCGACAGCCTCTCTGAAATTTCGAAATATCGACAGCGGTCAGAGTGTCACCAAGACATCCCAATCCACTGCTCCTCTTTGTGGGTTGAACGCTGGGTGGATGGTCGGATCTGCCAAAACAGAGGAAACATATTTGAAACTATCATCCTTTGACTCCGTGTACATCACAGATGCTACCGCTGGCATTCAAGGTCGTTCTTCTTACCAGCCTTATGGGAGCTCGTTGTCTGGGGGTGGCTCTGGATTCCGTACCATTACCGAGGCTTACAGTAACAATACCCTGTCTGTCACTTATGTACAAGGCTAACCTGTATACTTTTACACTTACTTATGGCATGAGAAAGGTTATATTTCTCCAAAGGCTGCTCCCCACTGTTTCAACTGGCACTAGACTCCCACTCCTCCCTTCGCATCCTCGCGTGGCCTTGTCGAGGCCTTGCAAGAACATCCCCGGCCATCCAAAAAATCTATAGCTGCCAACAAAGACCGCCCGCGAGCCCCCTCGTTCTCTGCCACCTTGCCCGACGTGCCATCAGCAAAATAAATAAAATCTTGCTAGGGCTTGCAAGATTCCCACGACCGTCGGCCCCGTCTTACAAGGCCTTGCCGGTCCATGCAAGGTCCCCACGACCTCGACACCCCGTAGGCCCCGTCTTGTAAGGCCCGGCCAGTCCATGCAAGGTCAACTTGTATGAGATATCACGTTGCCGACTCTACTTACAAATATGCTAGAGGCTCCAAGTCATCCCAGTCCGCATTTTCGCCATCCTCTGCACCAAGACTGTCTTCTTCGAGGTAATCCGGCTCCTCATCCTCCTCTACAACCTGATCTAATCCCGTATATCCGAATTCTTCCATTTCGTCTAGGAGCTCATCATCCGCTAGCGAAGCAGATATCCCCAAATCAATTGCCACATCATCCGGGTTACTGTCGTCGCTGCCGCCATCACTTTTGTCACCTTCACGCTCCTCGGGGTCACTTCGTCCGCCATCGCTGTGCTCTTCTTCAACCTCTTCCATTGTGTTTCCGCTATCGTCTCCACTATCCATCTCCACGTCGCTGCTTGGTCTTGCATACCAGTCTCGCTCGCATTCCAGCTCAAACGGAATCTTATCCAACTCGTCACGATCATCGAGGAGGCACTTGGTTTCCTCCCATGTTGTCTTGTGCCCCACGGCACCACCACGGTACCGCATGAACATATCTCGATCAACGAAACTACGTAGTTTTATGAGCAATAATTTGGACCAAAATTTTCCTGTACTTACATATTGACGTAGTACCACTCCCAATCCTTGTCGTTTTCTGATGGCTGACGAGCAATTGAATGTGGCAAGAGTCCTGAAGTCTGTCCGTACGTGAATGCAGGGATGAGGTGAACACCTCGAATGATCAACTCGGGATCGAGGAAGCCAAATGCAGATGGATCACTGCTGTCATAGAACCCGACCCGCGGAAGACGTCTTGTGGCCCAAATAGATGTTGTATCCATGCTCCGTGCCAGCCATCGTACCCAAAGGACATCCATCCGCCTAACCCTTGTCTGATAGCGAACATTCACATGGAAAATTCCGATAATTCGGGCATACCAGTATGGATGCGGGGATTCGCTTTCGTCCTCGTGGGCCAGAACCATGATGTCGGCGTGTGTGCGTGGGTTGAGAGCGTCCTGAGCTCGGCGTAAATCGTATGTTGTATAATTGACCCGAAGGACCTTGTGACGGTAAATTCGGTTTTGAACAAAGCTAATCATGTTCCGTTGATGCGGTGTGAACTCCGTCTCATCTCCATCATACCCATCGCCCATCAAACGTGATAGGAGGTGATTTTTTTAGCTTGGGCAGGAAATCCTGTAGATATTGTGAAAACCCCACAACACCGGTCTGTTTTGTCCAAACCTTTACTGCAGGGTCGTCCCGATTCCTCC